>JBBMKA010046042.1:0-20408 GCA_037833695.1 Sechiopsis laciniata
GTAAGAATATAATTGAAACTTATAAATATTTTATAAGAAAATTTGATTATTTAAGATTATAATTCAAAAAATATATACAAAAAAATAAAGAAAAAAGAAAAAAAAAATTGAACGGAGAAAAATTCCCCGAGGGAACCCTAACCCCGCGAATTCTCCGGTGCGGAATTCCCGCTTCGATCCCCGTGAAAAAAATAGTGAATTTCGCGGGGACGGAGAAGCCATTCCCCAACCCCACTCCGCCCCGTGGACATCCCTAGTTGGGGTTTCAAAACTGCTCTTTTTGGAAGTCCCCTAACCAACCGGGCCAGGGACTTTATTTTTTCTTTTTTTGAAAACAAGTCGGGGTCTCTTTGGGGGCATTTGTTTGACATATTTAAGTAGGATTTAACTTAAAGAGTTATATTGATGAGTTATGATGAGTAGTTAAAAATTGAGAGTTATGCCAAAAATTCGTTTGGATGTAATTTTTGTGTAGAGGAGTTAGAATCCAAACCTTATTTGGATGTAGATTTAAAATGAGTTGTTATTTTTAGTGGTTAAAAAAAATGATTAAAAATGAATGGTTAAAAATGAGTTATTTTGATTGATTTGAAATGAATGATTAAAAATGAGTGGTTATAAATGAATTGTTAGAAATGAGAAATATTTTTAAAAATAAAAATGAGCAGGAGTTAGTAAAAATTCGTTTGGATATACGTTTTTTAGGAGAAATTAATAAATCTTAAAACTAAATCTTACCTAAATATGTCAAACAAACAGCACATTTAGTTTTGTAATATTTTTTATTCAATCACATCATTATTTTATTTATTTTTTCAAAAAATATATTTTAGGAAAAAATACATCCCTAAGTTACGATTTTTATTGGGTTTATACATTTCAAAATCTAATACTTTTATCTCTAACATTTAAAAAAAAAAAAAAATTAATATTTTCATTTTAATAATGTTCAATTTTAGTCATTAAAATAATAAAAAAAATTATTAGTTACATGACGTAACGTTGACTACGGTAATAATTAGACTAATTTTGAATTTCAACCTATTGATGAACGAATTATTTTAATATTGACATATAATAAATTTATAATAAAAAAATAAGTATAGCTATAAACTTAAAAATTACATAAAAACTAAAAGTAAGCAATATTATTAAAAGGTTGGGTAGAGACTTCAACTTCTTTGTATCAAAATGTTTCTAAGCCACATTTTTGCTAACGCTCAAGTCAAGTTTTACCAACAATTACTATAAGATTTTATGGAATCAATGTGGATCTACCTCCTTCATTCTCCACTTGCCTGTTATTTATAAAGTTTAGTCAAGGAACAAAATTCATTACTTAGGTTGAAAATTGTTAGGCATCTCACATTAAAATGGTAAAAGAAGATTTTTTAGCATTTTATAAGATAAATGAATTAATATAATCTCATTATCTATTAATTTTAAGATAAAACTAGCTCATTAAACTCAAATTTATATTCAATTCAATAAAAAAAAAAAAATTGAAACCTAATTTAAGAATGATGAATTTAAAGAGGCGCCGTATTAAAATGCAAGTCGAGAATACTACATTGGAAATATGAAAAACTTTCTGGTGAGCATCAGCTCCTTGGATTTTGTTCTTTTGGTCTTGGTTATATCAGGTGGATCAAACATCATATGCCTAACACCTCATGTCATGGGCCTTGTCCATTACGTCTCATATCTTAATCTTAGTTGAGCATTGGAATGTCTTAGATCTTATATCGATGCACATTTCTTTCTTATTTATAGCGCATTAGCTCAAGCGAAATTATAATAAATGTCTACTTTCCACAAATTATTTGAAAAAATGTCTAAATGGGAGAGAACTAAAATGGATGTCTATTTTAAATATTGGGAGAGGAGTGATAAAATATTACTACCATTTATACTCTTTCAATTAATTAACATTTTAGGAATTAAAATTACTAAACTATTTCACTCCACCATTTTAGGAATAAGAATTGTTTCTAAAATTAATAAACTATTTCCCTTCAACCAATTTAGGAATACAAATGGTTTCCATAACAACCATTTGCTCAACTAATTATATTAAAATAATCAAATATTAAATTAAATTTAACGATATCTAATTTTAACAACATCACATTTCATTCTAGCCACTCATAACATCACTTTCAACTCATCATAGCCCTTCATTGTATCATTTTCACCAATTTTCATTTGTATCGAATTAGCAAACGTCCATCACCGATTCCCATTTTCATTTTCACTTTCATTATGTCATTTTCATCAATTTTCAGTTATTTCCATAAGTGATTCCTATTTTTATCCAATACCACATTCTTCTACCTTTTTCACCGAAAATTTTGCAGTGAATCCCTAAATCACATTATGCTATTTTTCTTATTTTCAAGATTTCACCAAATCACACCATAGTCATCTTATCGTCTTTTGTGTCACTTTTCAAGTGTAGGGAGCACCTTGTTATAATTGCAAATGGAGGTTACATCAGTTACGGTCGTCTTTTATGAAAATTGGGATGAGGGGAGATATTTACTCGAACTACAATACCATCATGGTTGATATCACATACAAAACCCCCATATCCATACTAATCTCGTCGATCAAGGGAATCTGGGGTTGAACGAAAATGCAAAAGTCATAACCATATCACTATATAAAGACGGGGCACACAAAGAAAAAGCGAGGATACCAAAGGATGAAAGGGATGTCCAGTGGATGTACAACAGATTCACTGGTGGTATGTACAGTGACTGCTGTATCCTGACATACATCATTCAGACACGTACCGAGATGTACATCCCAGCCATAGCAGGCAGGTCCACAGTGCTAAGAGCAGGTGCAATGCTACCTAACAAAAATGAATTGAAGAAGGTCCTATGCAACATAGCATTGGCACGGAGCTTCTAATACATGACAGTGAAGTCTATTTCAAAACAATTTATGACATGTTGCATTCACGAGACATGTAATTGGTATCTTTGTGCATCGATGCACATGAATGGAAGTCTATGGGTGATTAGGAAATTTGTTGACTCTCCCACCTGCCAAGTGGACGTTGTGGGGATGACCACATGCAGGCCACCCCATTAGTAATAACCAAATTCACTGAGTTCGCTATCCGCTCCACTAAGAAATGTACATGTACCCCTGGAGATGTAATTCAGTATGCAAAGGAGAATCATGGTGTTAACATTAGCTATTACAAAATCAATGAAGGGGAAAGAAAAGGCATTTGAACTCATCAGAAGCAGGGCAGAAGACTCATATGCGTGTCTTTCAACATTTTCTACCAAACCAATCAAAAAAAATTTAGGTACCCCAAAATCATATGCGTGTCTTTCAAAATCGCTCGTAGATGGAGAACTGGGGGCTCGAGCTTCATCTGGCGTCTTCTTTTCGACCATTTAGCTTCCAAAATTGAATTTGGAGAAGAGCATTGATGGGTGGCACGTATTTTTTGATTGATTTGCCTTTTCACAATATTTTGAAAAAATGGTGGCATATCTACTACATAGACAGTGAATGTACATAGATATTTCATTCCTCTTGGAAGGAAAAAAGGATTTGAAAATTATATATATTAAAAAAAAAAACCAACGTAATTATCTATTTTGATTTTCAAATTTTCTAATCAACATCATTATTATTTTTTACCTATTTGTTTGTTTTAAAATAAATACTATCTCTCATGTTAGTTAAAACATAATCTTGTTTAAAATAATGGTAAACAAAAAATAGAAACAACTAGGATAGATATACTTTGGACCATTGTATATGAAACTAATTAATTATGTATTTAAAACAACTAATATTAGACGTGAATTTAAAATATTTCTCATTTAGAAATTTTCCTAAATAATTTGCTAGACTTAGACATTCACCTTGTTTATCCACGTAAATGGTTGTATTAATTGATGCTTGTTTATTCCTTAGATTTAAGGATTGCAAGTTTGTAAAGTTAGTTTTTTTCTTTTTTTTAATAATTTGAAAAACTAAAAAAGGGCAGAATGAAAATTTTATCTCACCTCCCAAAATTTTGGTTTAGACAAAAATTTAAAGTAAAAAATACTGTAGACATAAATTCAATAAATTTGGTGAATCTAGTATTTCTCAATAACGTTTTATACATTTTCTGATAGCCCAATTGAGTCCTTTCTTCTAGAGTTTTGTGGCCCAACGCCCAATAAACGGCCGGCCCATACATTGCCATGTTTCAACTTACGGTCAACTACACTAAATTAAGAAAATTTATTAAGAAAAATGAATAAAATTTTATGGACTTAAAATTCATATCTAAAAATGAATTTTCAAAAAATAATTAAATTAAAATAACTCTAATAATTATATTTTTTATGATTTAAATAAGTGGATTTTAAATTTACCAATAATCACCCGCAAAAATCCAAAATCAACATCAGAAGCTAAATAAACAGTGAGGTTGAAAATAATCGATGGTAGAAGCCAAAATTTTATTTTTTTGTGATTTAAATTAGATGTTGAAAATATGAAGTTGAAATTGAAAAAAAAAAATAAACAAAAAATAAACAATGATAGAAGCCAATTATTTTAAAAGAAAATAATAATAAGAAGAAGAAAAAAATCCACTTAGGCTCATTTCAGCCAAGTCATAATGCATTAAAAAAATTAGTTTTTTGTTTGGCAGTGGCAAAACGTGTTTGAATGGAGTTTTGGATGAAAAATTAATTTGAGAAATTATTTTAAAAAGTTAAAAATTGAGATATTTATAGTAGTCCAATTTAAATGTAATTTGTTTAAAGGAGTTGAAGCAAAAGAACTATATATATGTGAGAAGAATAAGTAAAAATTTAGGACGTGTTTGGTGGGGGTTTAAATTAAGCCGGATTAACTTAAGCCCCAAAAATCACGTTTGGTTGACAGCTTGGAATAATCTGAGAAACAGATTAAGTTAAGGCGGATTTGAACAGCGCTTCACTGTTCGAATTTGAGTCACTGTTTCAATTCTAAATGAAGTTCTTCCATTTTTTTTTTGTTTATTTTTCGTTCTCTCCCTTCCTCCTTTTTTTTTCGATTATTACCATCGATTCTCTTCTTTGTTCCATTTCTAAATATTGTTAGTTTTTTTTTTTTTCATTCGTGGGTTTATTTCACTTTTTGTTTTGTTATGATTCAAGCAGAAGTTCGCCCAGACGACCACAAAATAGATGCGGAGATTAAATAATAATTTCATCGGTTGGTCATCATTGCTCCCGCGTCACGAAGTGTTAAATATGAATTACACATCAAATTGTATTTAACCTTTATGGTGAGTTTAGATGAATCTTGGGTTAGACTTTGGGTTAGGTTAAAACCAAATTGTTGGATGTGTGATTGAGCTATATATAAAGCTTCATGGGTCTCCTTCAACCTTTGAGAGAAACCCCAGCCACCAATTTGAGAGCTCTTGAAATCTTCTTCAATGGAAATTATGAGTGAGATCGATCTAAATTTGATTGACTCACATTCTGAACAGTGGAGTAGGCTAGTCCGAACGACTTTACATCAGTGTGTTATTTTCTTCTCCTCTTTCTTTACTTTTGACTTGATTTCATCTCTATTGGTTTTGTTTGATCTTGGATTTGGATTAGATCTATCATTTGGAATTTGATTTAGAAGTAGATCTAGAAATTTGTTCTTACAATTTGGTATAAGAGCACATGGTTGTGCTTCCTCTGCAATCCTTCTCCACCGATCAGCAATCAGTCACTTTATTTGGCGTTTAACTTCAACGGAGTTGCGATTTAAAGAGATTTTGCCCAGATATTTGTATTGTGCCAGTTTTTGGGTTCCATTTCCTGCCATTTTAGGGAGGTTTTAGCTCGTACAGAGCTACAATTTCAATAATGCAATTCGATTGTCTAATTTTTGGTATTGGCTTGCGATGGCACTTTTGAATCTGAATAATCGATGATTCCAGCGATTCTATAAATAAAGATAGTGACAAAACTCTATTTTTTTTTTAAGCAGTGATTGAATTCTAAACAAATTGAAATTAGGTCTTTATTGCTTCAATTGGTGATTATTTTCTACTTTCAGCAAAAGGTTTTTAAATCTAAAGGCATAGTAATGGAGTTTGTGGATCATTGAATATGAAATCAAGTTGGCAATGTTTGTTTTTTAAACAAATTTGATTAAAATATTCAAGTAAATGTTTCCATATTCCATTACTTGATATCATTATGTGATGTTGCTATATGATTGAAACAAATTCAGATTACTTCTGCATAAGTATGTGTATTTGAAATGTCATATCGAAATGTCTTCTAGCTGATATTGCGTTTAGACCCAATTGTATTGGCTGCAATTTTGTCATGGGAATTGTTTTTCTATTAGCTGCTATTTGTCTGTTAAGGCTTGAATATAGTGGCTTCTGAGACATTTTGTGCAGTCGTATTGTGGCAATTGTGATATGGCAGAGTTTTAATCTTTGAAATTGGTTGAAATTTTTAAATGTAAGCTTATTATTGATTGCTTAGTTGAAATTTTGTTTGCAATTTTTTGAGAATTTGAATTTTGAAGGTGGTATTCTGACAAATTTGTTATTATTTTGGTCGATCTTGATTGAATTTGAGCTAGAAATTGATTTGACATGCTAAATTTGTGTTATTAGACTACAAATTGGAATTAATATTGTAGCTAAAATTTGTTCAGGTTTGTTTCCTTTGTATTGCAAGCTGAAATTGTTATAAGCATGCTATTATTATGAGGATTTTGAGATATTGATTTGAAATTCTAAGACTGGTTATTGTGATAGTTGCTTTGTGATCTGTTTTGGGTATTTATTTTGGTTGACTCGTCGTTTGTACTGTTTTCAATTTGGACTTGCTGTTTTTTTTTTTTTCACTATTCTCCTGAATTTTGATTATCCGCATAAGATGTCTTCTAGATTTAAGTTAGACAAATTTGATGGGTAAGGGGATTTTAGTTGGTGGAAAAGGAAAATGAAAGCCTTTTTAGTGCAACAGAAAGTTGCAAAAGCCTTAGATAATCCTCCTAAGTGACCTGCTAGCATGACAAATGATGAGAAGTTAGAGTCATGTGAGATAGCCTATAGCACCATCATCCTTCATTTACTGATAATGTCTTAAGAAGGGTTGGTAACATAGACGATGTAGCCACTTTGTGGTCCAAACTCGAAGAATTTACATGTCTAAATCTCTATCCAATAAGATTTATTTGAAGGAAATGCTATTTGAATTTAGGATGGATCCTTCTAAAGGTTTAGAGGAAAACATTGACGTGTTCAACAAAATTTGTGGCGACCTGGCCAATACTAAAGAGAAGCTTGATTCTGAGGACCAGACAATTATTCTCCTCAATTCGTTACTCAAAAATTTCAAAGAGCTTAAAGTAGTCATTAAGTACGACAGAGAGACTTTGACCCTAGGCATTGTTTTGGATTCTTTGAGATTTAGAGAATTAGAGATGAAAATTGAAAAGAAGGATTTTGAGGCCTTATTTGCGAAAATCAAGCCATCTAAAGACCAGGGCAGTTCATCAAGTAAATCGAGCTCTAAGTTTGATAAGGGGAAACAACCTTTAGAGCAGAAGAGAGTTTCTTGCAATTACTGTAAAAAGGATGGTCATACTAAGTATGAATGTCCTATTCTAAAGAGGAAAGGTAAGTTTCCTGTTAAGAAAGTTGATGATGATTCAGGTAACTTCCTCAAGGATTCTGATTCGGGCGAGGAGCTCTTGACCGAAAATTCTTAAAATTTGGACTCTTTTGATCATTTGTGGATTGTTGACTCTGGTTTGTTCTTTCCAATTGTCCCTTTTTTAGCATAATTTTAAAATTTTGGAAATTCTGAATTATGGCAAGGTTTTATTGGCTAATAACCTACAGCTTGAGATTAAATGAGTAGGTTCTATTCGATTTAGCATGGATGACGGTTCTGTTAAGATGTTTACAGATGTAAAATTCGTTCCAGATTTTCAGCGAAACCTTATCTCATTAAGTACTTTGGATGCTGCTGGTTATGACTACTCAACTCGAAATGGATTACTCACTGCGAGTAAAAATGAGAAAAGTAAGTTGTCTGGAAAGCTTATAAATGGTTATACATTTTGCAAGGAAAAACTTTTTAGCGCAAGATGGATGTAGTTTCTGATAAATTTTTTAAGACCCCATTTGAAAATTTGATAAGTCTTTCACCAGAAGTTAATTATATTGTTGATAAGCAGTTCTATTCTAATTTTGAATTTTCTGATAAATGTTTGATTGTTGATTCTACTTATGCATCTAAAAATCCATTTGTTGAGCCTCTAGTGCTTGCCAGTGACATTGTACGTTCTGATCATATCTTAGTTGCTTCTGAACCTGAGGATGTTCCTGTTGGTTTAGAATGCAACGCTCAGTTGTTGGATAGAGAGTTGACTCGTTTGTTGGATTTTTCATGTAGGATGTTTATGGTGAGACCTTAAATTTGTTGCTCATTTTCTGCTATTGCTGGTTTATGATTATTTATTTGCTCATTTTCTGCTATTGCTGGTTTGTGATTAAGTCTGATTTAGAGGGTATTGTATACTCTCGTTCTGATGCAGATTAGTTTGCTTTCAGTTACATACATGAAGAGGGGATAAATGCTTTTGATGTGTTATTGACGGTTCTTTCTCTGTTTGTGATATTGTATGTATCCTCTCTGGTGGGCTTCGATTGATTTGGTCAGTTTTTGTTGCAGTTCTTTAAGTAATTTGACTCTTTCATGTCTGTTTACTCTTTTGCAAGAAATCTATTTGATTATTGTGTTTTCAGAAAAACTGTAGTGTTTATTGTTTCATCTTGATTCTGTTGAGTTTGGATGATATTCTTATGGCTGCTAGTAGTTTTTATGGAGTTATCAGTTGGAAGATTTCTTGTTTTGTGAGTTTGATATGGAAGAAGTTTGTTGTGATTTTGGAGTATTTGTTTGTGCTTCTATTTCTTACCATTCTGATTAGCACAGTTTGTTAGTTGGTTTCAGCAGTTACATGGATATTTGACATATTTTGGTGCAGCGTTTTGAGCATTCAGATTTTTTATTCGGACTATTGTTTTTTAGAGTCATTTGGGTTCTGAATGCATTTGATTTATGAAGAGTTGATTCGTTCTAGATATATTGACTATAATTTGTGCAGCTTATGTCGTTCTGAGAGGGTATTTCCTCATTTGCTTGATTCCATGTTACTTGGCAACATTTGTTTTATGATTTGTCTGTTTTCAAAGATGTTCTTTTGAAGACAGGTTCAAGTTGCCGTTGGTGGATTGAGTTAACCGTCCTGCTGAAGTTCTGAATTCTGAGGTCTTGAAGACCGTTCTGATTTGCTCGTGCCGAGCAAAGTTATGGTCCAGTTTTATCTGGAGTTTTGTCATTATGATGCCATATTTTATATATACTTCAAAAGGGTAATTTATTAAATATGAATTACACATCAAATTATATTTAACCCTTATGGTGAGTTTAGATGAACCTTAGGTTAAACTTTGAGTTGGGTTAACTAACCAAATTGTAGGGTGTGTGATTGAGCTATATATAAAGCTCCACGTGTCTCCTTTTCAACCTTGGAGAGAAACCTTAGCCACCAATTTGAGAGCTCTTGAAATCTTCTTCAATGGCAATTATGAGTGAGCTCTAGATTGATTGACTCACATTCTAAATAGTGGAGTAGGCTAGTCCGAACCACTTTACATCGGTGTGTTATTTTCTTCTCCTCATTCTTTACTTTTGGCTTGATTTCATCTCTATTAGTTTTGTTTGATCTTGGATTTGAATTTGATCTATCATTTGGAATTTGATTTAGAGTATAGATCTAGCAATTTTGCATAACACGAATAATAATAATGTAACCGTAGATGGAGGGTGCCTTTAAATTCTGTAGAAATTTTAAATCTCAATTAGATTTTGAGCGGATAATTGAAGAACCAAAAAGTAAAGGTGAACTAAGAATGATACAACAAACTAAAATCACATTTAATATGAATAAGGCCACCCAAAAACAATATTATATATAATTTTTAATATATTGATACTTTTTATATCAAAAGATATATTTCAATATCTCAAATAACTTTTTTAAAAAAACAATAATTTAGATAGATCAAGAATTCATTTTGAAAGTTATGGTTTGGTAACAATATTTAATAAGAAAAAATTAATATCAATTTTATAGATCTAGTTGATAATAATTTTAAAGATTTTGATTTATATTATAAAATTTGGTTTCAATAGTTAAATTTATTTTGAATTAAAATGCTATCTAAATTCCAACTATAAATCTTAATAACTATCATAAATTAAATTATTATATTATAAATTAGGGTGTACTAAATAGATTAAATTGATTTTTTAAGCTTATATCAACCTTCTAATTTAGTAATTAAATTCAAATGATTTTTATTTAATTTTGATGTTTTCCTAAGTTTATTGAATTGATGTAAAGCTCTTTATATTGTTTTTAAATTTAAATGTAGGTATTAAGTTAAAATTGAAATAAATAACAAAATATATATTGATCAAACATGTTTACTAAATAGTTAAAAAAAACATATTTACTAAATGAATATCATGTTGTTTGAAATAATCTATAATAAAGAGAAAACAAATTGAAGAATAAACATTTAAAAAAAGTGCATGAAAAATGTTAAATAAAAATTCAGCTTAGCATAATTCCTGTCCTAAATAACCGTCAGCTTAACCTAACTTGTCAATCAAATACAGATTAACTTAATCCTTCAGCTTAACTTAACACTCAACTTAACTTAATATTGACTAACTTAATCCTAATCCTTACACCAAACTCGTCCTTACGCAATTGAGAAAATATGTTTTTGATAAGTTCTTAGAAGACAAAAAAAAAAAGAGCCAATGGATGGGAGAGAAATGAGAGAAAGAGAAAAGAAAGAGAGAATAAATTTGCAATAAATCAAAAGAAAGAGAAAAACTCATCTACTTATAGATGTGTAGATGATGTTACACTTGTTTTATGTGACATCTTTTGGTGTTACACAAATAATTTTATTTTTTAATATATTTAATTATAGCATAAATTTATGTAACATCAAAGAGTGTCATATAAGATAAATGTAGGGCTTCGAGGAAGAGAACTAATACATAAAAATATTGGCCCAATAAAATGACGCCACATAGTCGGGTGGTAAAATTTAAGAGAGCAGTTTGGGTGCAGCTGTGGCTGCACCCAAACATATGCTATTACAAATAAGTAAAGATTAAAAAAAAAAAAAACACTTAAAAAAAAAAAAAAAAATTCTGAGATATGTGGCTCTAAAAGAGCCACATCAGGGCAGCCACAGCTGCACCCAAACTGCTCTCAAAATTTAATTGCATCCCAACTACCAACTAAATTTATTTGTGAAAGTAAAGCAGTCCCGGCAGTTGGGGACAAGGAAAAGAAGACAGTCCTACATAATAACGTTGAGTTCGTTAATACAGCCAATCACAATGGTCAAAAAATATTAAATCCCAAAAAATATCAACTAATAAAATATTGCCACGTAATAACACAATTTCAATTTTTTTTAAAAAATAAAAAACCGATTGAGTCAAAATCTGAAAGCAATAGCAACACGTTGAGCCCAGTTTCGTTTCTGCGCAATAATTTTGCTATCTCTCTGAGAGCAGCCGACAACCCCTCCCGATCCGACCCGCCATTGATTCTCAAGCTTAAGCTTCTGTTTGCAACTGCTGAAACTGACGACAGAGCTTTCATTTCGATTTCAACGCAGTTTTTTCGGTTTAATTTACTGCGTTTTCTTTTAGCTTTCAATTGGCGCTGTTTGGTTCCCAGAATAGAAACTTTTTCCAGTTTGAGAACACACGTTTTTTCTTCATTGCGTAAGAGTTTTGATGCACACGGGAATATTTATTTAGTTTTTCTATTATCGGATTGCGTTGTTGTTGTTTTGGTTCCCTAAATTAGTTTGTTTCGTGTAAGTTATAGAGAATTTTGATTGGAATTCCGTCATATAGAGTTTAGATTTGTTGGGGGGAGTTGTAGAGTGGTTAATTTATGAAATTTTAATTGGAAGTTCTTGATTGAGTACTTAGAAACATGCCTTTGATTCGTCGGAGAAAGGAAAAAGATCCCAATATTCAGAAGGATGGAGATGATGATAAGAAGGAAAAGGTTAGCGGAAAAGTAAAGGAAGTGAAGGCGAAGAAAAGATGGTCGTGTGTAAATAATTGCTGCTGGTTTGTTGGGTGCATTTGCACGACATGGTGGCTTTTGTTGTTTCTCTACAACGCGATGCCGGCGTATTTGCCTCAGTATGTGACAGAGGCATTCACAGGACCATTTCCGGATCCACCAGGTGTCAAATTGAAGAAAGAGGGGCTGAAGGCCACGCACCCTGTTGTGTTCGTGCCGGGCATTGTCACTGGTGGGCTCGAACTTTGGGAAGGCCATGAATGCGCAGAAGATTTATTCAGGAAGCGTCTGTGGGGCGGCACGTTCGGTGAAGTTTATAAAAGGTATGTGATGATGTATGATGCTCCTCTGTACATTTGGATGGTGTAACTTTTTCATGTTTCTTTGTATAATTGTTGGAGTTCTGAGTTTTAGTTAATGTTCAACTCGAATCATAGAGTGATATGTAGCAGCTAAATAGTATGAGGTTTTAATATCATGGATAATCTTCTGGATAATAATATTTGCAATGAACTGTTTGATGATGTGCACATCTCAAGGAGTTGTTGTTCCCTAGGTGCGGCGCAGTAGTCAAGCGTCTGGGTTTTGGGAGTGTGCTCTATTCAAAGTCCCAAGTTTGAGGCGGTTGTGGGGATTAATTTCCCTAGCGACTTCCAATTTTGCTTCCAGTCCTATGACGTATTCTGGTGCTACAGTTTAGGGATGAACTAGTGGTGCCTCGGATTTAGAGGAGTAAACTAGACCATTAAAAAAAGATCTCAAGGAGTTGTTGTTTGATTTTATATGACTGAATTTTGTATGCTTGTTGAACCTTTTCCCTTGCAGACCATCGTGCTGGGTAGAGCACATGTCATTGGATAATGAAACTGGATTAGATCCTCCAGGAATCAGGGTCAGGCCAGTCAGTGGGCTTGTTGCTGCTGACTATTTTGCTCCTGGTTATTTTGTGTGGGCAGTTCTGATTGCTAACTTGGCTCGTATTGGTTACGAGGAAAAAACTATGTATATGGCTTCATATGACTGGAGAATTTCATATCAGAACACAGAGGTAACTATTTGGTGAAATACAATTTACAGCTAACCAGGTTATTCTGTTTTTAGCATTACTTACTGTTTGAAATTTTTTGTTAACTATATAAATTTTCGAATGATAAAGGTTAGAGATCAAACCCTCAGCAGAATAAAAAGTAACATAGAATTGATGGTTGCTACAAATGGTGGGAACAAGGCAGTGATTATTCCGCATTCAATGGGTGTTTTATACTTCATGCACTTTATGAAGTGGGTTGAAGCACCAGCGCCAATGGGAGGTGGGGGAGGACCAGACTGGTGTGCTAAGCATATAAAAGCAATTGTTAATATTGGGGGACCATTTCTAGGGGCTCCCAAAGCTGTTGCTGGGCTTTTCTCTGCTGAAGCCAAGGATATTGCATTTGCCAGGTCCTATCATTTAAATTCCATTAACATATCTGTGTGTTTCCATTGCTTGGTAAGAAAATTCAATAGTCAGACACAATGTTTTAAAACACCAAGGCACACTAAGTCGCAATGGCCCTCGGGGGGGCCTGAGGCGTAAGGCGCACTAAAAGGTGCCGACTTTTTTACTTAAGGCACACTATATAAAAAAATGTAAAAAACTTATATACATATGTGTGTGTATACACAATAAAAACACTTTTCATGGACATAAATGAAGTTTTAACCAAGAATAATATATAAAACATACATAATATTCAACACCAACCTTCACGCTGTTCAAATGACCTAGTATGAGGATCTTGCTTATAGGGATCTAAAGCTTATAGGAACCTGAAACAAAAAAAATACAAAGGAAAAAAATTCCCACGATGCACTCCTAGGGCTTCATGTAAGGCGTGCCTCGCCTGGGACAAGCGAGGCGCCAGCCTTGCGACTTGCGCCTAGTCGTGCTGGCGCGCCTTTTAAAACACTGGCGAGACACTCTTTTTGTAGTAGCTAATTCAATTTTTCCTTGAACTCATAGATCTATGAGTTGTCAAAGGTGCCTTGTAAGCTTTAATTTAATTTACTCAAGTTGTCAATACACCTACTTTTATGTCACAAATCTTCTAAAGTGTAGCAACTTGTGTAGTAATGTCTGGCCACCTTTAATTCTAATCCCAATAGTTATAAGGCTTTAATACTTATGTTGTAGATTTCTCTTAGTCCTAGTGTGCCTGGATGAGTTTCAAGTCACTATCATTTCCAATGTTGTTAAAAACCTTCAATTGTTTGATCATATATGGTACATTTGAAGTATCTTTTCCTTACTTATTAGGTTGCAAAAATAAAATGCTTATATTTTTTATTTTCTGTGAGATCACTTAATTGACAATGGTTTTGTTTGATGAACCTACAAGCATTGAATACTAAGGTTTTTGTTGACTGAAAGAGTCCATGTCTCTTACTTCCCATATTGCAGGGCTATCGCACCGGTTTTCTTGGACAATGATCTATTTCGCATTCAAACGCTGCAGCATGTAATGAAGATGACTCGTACTTGGGATTCGACCATGTCGATGATACCAAAAGGAGGGGATATTATATGGGGTGGCCTTGATTGGTCACCTGAAGATGGCCATCTTCCCAGCAGAAGAAAGCAAAAAGACAATGATCCACGTAATGGAGGTCATAAAGGTGATGGAGATACGGTATCTTCTTCAAAGAAAGCTCACTATGGAAGGATGATATCGTTTGGCAAAGACATAGCAGAGGCAGATTCATCTGAGATTGAAAGAATTGAGTTTTTGGTAAGGCTCATTTCTTTAGGTTATTGAATTTCAGGAAAATGATTGCCTATGGTGAGGGGTGGGCTTCTAATGTTTTGATAGGTTGGCAGCACCTAGGAAGCACGGACACTTCTATTTTAGTGTCTGACATTGATACTTCCAGACACTCTTCGGACACATGTTTGACACTCGAAATTCCGTATCCTCTTTTATTATTTTTATTTTTAATTTCAGACACTTCTATGACACATTATGGACACTTCATGAACATCATTTAAGACTTATTTGTTTCAAATGGCCTATGACACGACAACGAGTAATGTCTGTAGAAGCCGTCGAACAAAGATATATGGACTAAAATGGAAAAAGTAAAGAAAGAGAGAAAATATAATGGATTGAAGAAAAAAGAGGTAAAAACTAAAATATTTTGAGATCGTTAATAGTAGGCTCATAACTAACTAAAATATTTTGGATTTGATCTATTAGTAGTATATCATAAAAAATAATAATAAATAGCGTGGCCTCGACGTATTCGTGTCCTGCATTTTTAAATAATGGCGTATCTATGTGTCGTGTCGTGTTCGTATCTTGTGTCCGTGTCCGTGCTTCTTAGTTCAACACTAAGTCCTTTGGGCAAACATTTCATGATAAGTTGTGCTTCAAAATATGTCGAGTCGAGGCTCAAACAATTTGAGTGAATGAGTTAAAAGTTGAATTTAATTAAGTTTCTCAGCTCTGGAAAAACTTCACAGATGGGTAAATATTCTATCTCCTCACTTTCATGTTTCTTTTATGGAAAAACTTGCAGTCTCCTTACATTTGTGCAAGAAACTTGGTGATTTTCTTCTAAGAAGTCTTATATGTTGCACGTCTTATTATCGTGTAGGATGCTATCAAGGGTCGCAATGTTGCAAATACTACTTGTCAAGACGTTTGGACTGAATATCATGAGATGGGAATTGAGGGTATCAGAGCAATCTCAGATTACAAAGTTTATACAGCTGGATCAATCATAAATTTACTTCATTATGTTGCCCCACATACAATGGAGCGTGGGAGTGCTCATTTCTCTTATGGAATTGCTGATAACCTGGATGATCCCAAATATAACCACTACAAGTATTGGTCAAACCCGTTGGAGACCAGGTGAGAATCTTTCATTTCTGATTTTACGTAAATATATAGATTTAAGTAAGAAACAGTGTCATTAATGTTGTGAAATTACCTGTGGGGAAAACTCAGTGTGAGTTACAAAGGTATCTCCAACTATTAATTAGAGATGAGAAGCTATAATCATGATTATAAAATAGAGGAGATAGTTTAGTTTACACCAAGATACAACACTTAAAGAAATATTCTCAAAAAATATGTTGTAGGGGAGAGCTTTGTCTTGAAAAATTCGATGATTCCTGATCTCTATCCAAATGCCCAGCAAAAATCTCTAACAAAGTTCTCTTACCCTTTCTCCTTTTTTAATGGATGATCACCGAGTGTGTATCCGAAGAGAGTACTCGTACTCGTATATCTCGGGAGAGCAAAAAATCAATTGAAACAGCCACGGATCGTGTTCAAGAAAGTAATGTGATAAGAGCCAATATCGATATTATTCAATCGGATGTTTAGAGAACTCCTCAATCTCCCAACACCAAGGCCTAACCTTTCTACAATATAATTGCATGTCTAACGAGTACCAAGCAAGTCCTTATGTAGGAACTTAGTCTAATTACTCTAACTAACTACGAAGTAACTCTAGTTAACTACTAACTCGAGAAAAAAAAAAGTGGGGACCATGTAAGGAAATTAGTAAGTTAAAATGCAACATGGGAGGGGAAATTATTGGATGAGACTGGAACAATGTGTTTGATACTTTTTATTGTTAGAACTTAAAAGTATGAAAGATAAACAACGAAATGTATTTAAAATTATTTTGAATGATGTAAAATCTGTATTCATTGATTATTTGGAGCCACCAAATCATGGTGGTCACATTTCATTTGATAATTTATATTTTGGTAACTGAGTGAATATAGATACACTGAAGTAAGGATTGTTGGAAAAGTTCAAAGTGTCGTGTGTTTTAGTGTCTTTTGTAAGAAACTTACCTCTCGAACCTCTCCAATTGGCGAAGACTTGCACTGTTCCTCTCTTTTTGTGCTATTTGGTATCAGTGAACATCGAATCCCTTTGAGAATCAATATTTTAAATTTTGGTGGGTCACCCTTTTAAAGGCCTCAAAAAGACAATTTGGTTGGCGTTTGTTCGAACATTCTTATGGAGTCTTTAGTTGGAAAGAAACATAAGGATCAACATGGATGTATTTTTTCCATTTCGATCGTTTGATGGATATTATTCTTTCGACTGTCTTTATTTAATTGCAAACATATTTGCATCAAGTTTATAGTTGATTTTTTTCCAATCTAAATGAAGATCTTTCTTGTACCCATAGGTGTTTGTGTTTGGAGTTTTCTCTTTATGAAATTGCTTCTTATTACCACCTCGAGAGCCAACCATATGAAATTTTTTAGGGAAACTTACCCGTTTAGTCAAATCATTTAAAAAATTTAGCGACCATAGTGCTAGGTATTAATAATACATAATAATACTGTATTAATAATAATAATACAATATTAATGAGTATTAATAATACACTATTGAAACGTATTAATGACTATGGATGCAAATATTTTAAAATTTGACTACATTTTGTAATTATTTTGTTAGAATAGTCAATCCATTACAATTTTCAATTTTTAATCCAGGCTTATGGTATATTAAACTTTGTACAATATCAAATTTTTTTTGCAGATTGCCAAATGCTCCGGACATGGAGATCTTTTCTTTGTATGGAGTTGGAATACCGACCGAAAGAGCATACGTTTACAAGCTATCTCCTGCTGCTGAATGCTACATTCCATTTCAGATTGATACTGCAGCTATTGAGGGGGATGCAGATGGCTGTTTGAAAGACGGTGTTTACACGGTCGACGGAGACGAAACCGTGCCTGTTCTAAGTGCTGGTTACATGTGTGCAAAAGGCTGGCGTGGGAAAACCAGATTCAATCCTTCAGGAATTCGAACACACATTAGAGAATACAACCACTCTCGCCCATCAAACTTTCTCGAGGGACGAGGAACGCAGAGTGGCGCTCATGTCGATATCATGGGGAACTTTGCGTTGATCGAAGATATAATTCGAATAGCAGCAGGAGCTCAAGGGGAAGATTTGGGAGGTGATCAAGTCTATTCTGATATCTTTAAATGGTCAGAGAAGATCAAGTTGCCTCTGTGATGATCTTAGTCGATAGTCCATGAAACATGTTCTTGTGATATAATATCAAAATTCAGCTCATAAAAGTACTTGAAACTTTATATTCAAGTATTGTAATTTTAGGAGTATGGGAAAACCACTTTTTAATTTGGTTGTCCAAGATCATTTTGTTTTTCCATCAAAACTGATTGAACTGGCTATAAGCCCAAAATCTACTTTTTCATCATTGTTTTTGTTTTACATCATCATTTATGTAGACGTTAATAGCTCATGTTTTCATGTATAAATACGAATTATTGGTGCGCACACATATTACTTCTCCTCTCTCCATTTTGAAACAAAATCTTGAGACTGATTTTTTTATTTTATTTTATTTTTTATTTTTGACTTGCGGTAATTAATGCTATTATAGACTAAAAGTCATCCCCCCTCCCCCTCAATTTGTTCAATCAATAATGAAATGTCCCCCACCAAAATTAATTCTAATAAGCGCAAAATTCACCGTTTTTTATGACGGGGTGGAGATTTCCCGTGGAGAATTTTTCGTCTTTTAATATTTTTTTATCAGATTTTTCGTGGAGAATTTTTCCTCTTTTAATATTTTTTTTTTTGCTTTTAATCTTTTTGTATAATAATCTATAATAATTAATTTTTCTTCAAAAGTATCTATCAAGATTCAACGGTTAATTATTAAGAAAAAAGATTTATTTAAATAAATAATTTTATCGCAAAATGTTTTTCTATCTCAAAATTAAAGGAATAAAATGAGAGAGAAAAAAAAATCTATATATAGACATATTTTTAAATTATAAACGGGTGGGTGCCTGAAAAATACGTCTCCGAGCTCTTTTAGCCCACGAAGAATATTTTTCCATTCCCGGCCCTAAAAAGTTCTCGCAAGGAAAATAAACATCTCTATTTCAATCAGTTCAACTGATTGCCTTTAATTAATTCAGTTGATCGAAACCAATCCATTCAACTAATTGAGAGCAATCAATTTAGTTGATTGAAAGAAAGTAAGTTCAGTTGATTGAAATTCATCAGCTGATTGAAAGCCACTTTAACTGTTTAAAAGTCATGAGCTCAGTTGATTGGAAAAAAAAATTAATAAAACTGATTAAAAATAAGCAAGTGAAATTGATTAAAAATGAAAAGAAAATTTTGGAATATGAAAAAAAAAATACTATAATTAAAATGGTTGACATAAGAAAGAGTTGTTCAAAGTTGTAAATGATTTAGTGACTTTAACATTAAGATTACTAGGGGAGATTTAAGGTTTTAATCTAACCGTTAGCTTTTTTTATTTTTTATTTTTTGCTAACAAGAATAGTTGCTCACGGTATTATAGTGTACGCACAATGACCAAGAAGTTTTTTATTTGAATCTCCAAGCCCTTATTTGTTGTAACCTAAAAAAAAATTTAATTAAATTTCCAAATTTACTTGTATCTACCTGTTTGTTAACAACTTTGCTTTTTTTTTTTTTTTTTTGTACAAAGTTTGAGCAGTCAAAATCGATTGTGGATAGTATTAACATAATACTATAAGATACATGCTACTTTTAGAATAATATTCCTTTTTACACATACAAAAAAATTAGGATAATATAATGTTTTTAAATTGATATTGTAATGTATTTTAAATCTTAATGTAGTTTATGTTAATATTATTGCCACAATAGATTTTGACTTATACGAGTACCAAGTTTGGGCGGTCAAAATCCATTGTGACATAATATTAAAATAAACTAATCTAAAATACATTACAATATTCATTTAAAATATATTATATTACCCTAATTTTTTCGTATGTGTAACAAGGAGCATTATTCTAGTAGTACTATGTATCGTATAGTAATCTCTTGGTTACGAGTTTGTGTGTTAAATATATATATATATATATATATATTTTTAAATGTCCATCTATAAATTGACTCCAGCCAAAAAATTGGAAGTTCGACGCTCTCTCTTAAAAAAAAAGCCACAATGGTAACAAAAAAGGCAAAAATGGTAAACTCCACCATCAAATATTATATATACACACATTAGATTCGACCATTAATTAAAATATGAATAAAAATATGAATAAAATAAGAATCATTATAATATGATTTTCTTGGGTTAAAAGGCGGTAATGGAGGAAAGAGAAAATCAGAGATCTGAATAATCCGACTTTACCCTTCAAGAAATTCAAATTTCCCGTTCACGATCGACACCATATATA
>JBBMKA010046063.1:4049-20407 GCA_037833695.1 Sechiopsis laciniata
AATCTTTCTTGTTTTTGTTCTTTTGTAAAACAGCATAAGTTTCTTAGTAAAGATCAATAAAAACAGTTCTCAAAATCTGACCAAAACAAGCGTGAACTTATTTAAAATTTATTCATATTGATTTTGTTAATTAACCTCAAGGGAATTCAAGTGATTTAATTTCCATGAAATTGGTTGTTGAATTTCGTCATAGTTTAGGTATTAATTGCTTCTAATTAATTAGAATTAAAGGACTTAATTGAATGAATTTGAATTAACAATTTATCTATTTTGATCGACATCTTTGATTAGAAGAAATAGAAGAGTCCAAGCTTTTTTATTGATGGCTTTTTGTATGGAAGCTAAACCCTATTTTAGCTGGCTCTCTCTCTCTTGTATTCTGATATTCTTTCTTAATTATTATTTTATAAATTTGTGTTCTTATGTTTTAAACTTTCTTGTTTTGTGTAATTAATATAATTAATGAAAATGAGTTGATGATTTAATATAGGTCCCTTTTATGGCTGACTTAGAAAAGCACTCCATGGAACCCCTCTCAGTCGCATCGGCTTCTTCAACTTGGAAGGAAGAGGTAATTATGAAAGCCAATTTTGCACCTTTTTTTCCTAATTATTCCTTCCATTTTATCAATGTGGAAAATATCGACTTATCATTTTAAACTTTTGTATTTAGTGACAATAATTTAACTAAGAAGTCATGCAAAACTCATTTGTTTTAATCAAAAGGGTTGGTGGCAAGTTAACTTTGGTTGAATATTTGTTGTAATCTAATTCAACTTCATGGCAATGTAGATTTAATCTTAAAATTCGATATTTAATTTTTATCTCATTTGAGTGCAGTATTACGCTCTAAAAATAGGAGGTGATATGATTAAAGTAAATCTTCTTTTCTCCAAAATTAATAAGGATAATCACTTTATAAATGATTACATATCATAGAAAATGCAAATAGTTAAAGAACAGTGCTTTGAATACTCACTAATTGGTAGAAAGATACTTACACATCATGTGTGGATATCTTTTTAAACCCCCATTATTAAAATGTTTCCTTGAATTACAAACTACTATGCTTTTTTTCTCAAAAAGATACGATATATGTAGTAAAAGTTCTTCAATTTAATAAGTCATAAATGATTGAAAAAAGAGAAAAATTAATACACCATGATGAAGAAACTTTTGATAGTAGTTAATTTATAAACTTTAATAGTAGTTAATTTATGTTCACTTTAACCGTACCACACTATTAAGTTGATCCAGCTAGAAAAATAAAAGATAGAAAAATGAGACTCATTTCTTTTCTCCTAGTTGTCAATTTTTTATGCATGAGGCCCAAGATAAAAAAAATTAAGACTTATTTCTTTTCTTCTAGTTGTCAATTTTAATGCATAAGATAAAAGATGATAATTTTTTAAGAAGCAATGTTATTTTTTTTATCTCAACTTTGTTGGGTTTTATTCTATTATTTTAGAAATTGAACTTGTATCAATGAATGAAGAAAGTGAAAGATAAAAATTAGATCTTTTTTTTCCATTAATGTACACAGAATCATCACCACGAACAAAGAATCAAAATGGTGAAAGTTGAAATGAGCGAAGCAAGACAAGAAAACCAGAGGCTAAAAAGACGTTTGGATCAAATAATGAAGGATTATGACATACTCAAAAGACAATTCCATGAAATCACCAAAAAAGAAGGCAAAAAAACAACACAAACAAGTGCAAATACCAACAATAATGACAAGGTTGAAGAATTTGACGACATGGTTTCGCTTACATTGGGAACATTCTCAAGAGATCAAAACAAATTACATTATGATCAAAACAAGGATCATAAAATGTTGGATTTGGGATCTCTTGGAGTTGAAAGAATAAATTATAACAAAACCCCATCAATGGAAAACCTTCAAAGTCCAACGGATAGTGAACAAGCTAAAGAGGAAGAAGCTGGGGAGACATGGCCGCCGAGTAAAGTATCCAAGAGTACGCCGGCCCCGGCCCCCGGGGAAGATGAAGTTTCTGAGCAGAATAATCCTCCCAAGAAAACTAGGGTTTGTGTGAGAGTTCGATGTGATACCCCAACGGTTAGTCGTGTTTCATTTTTGGTATTTGGCCTTTTTTTTTTTTTTTACTTTCCATAAATCTTCAAATTAGTGATAACTTTCTGGTTAAATTTTCTTAAAAAGCTTAATCTTTATTAGTTTTACGTATACAAATTTTATAAAATGTATCATTCCTATCGTGTCATTTCTTTATTTGGATTAAAATTGGAGCCAGTATTAATTAAAATTAACTTCAAACTTATTTAGAAATCAATTTTGATTCAAATTAATTTCAAACTTATGATAGAACCAATATTTATCTCTTTATTAAAAGTACAAAAATTAAAATTGAAAATTTAAGAATACATAGACCAAAATGCAACTTGGATCAAAATTATATTTTATCCAAAATTTGAAGTAGTTTTTGAACATTATGAAAGTGAGAATGGGAAATTATAATATATACATAGAAATATAATTTATTGGTGAAGGTGTTGAATTGAAGAAAAATAATTAACAAATTGGTTGGCAGTTGAATGATGGATGTCAATGGAGAAAATATGGACTAAAGATTGCAAAAGGAAATCCTTGCCCTAGAGCTTATTATCGCTGCACTGGTTCACCCTCATGTCCAGTTAGGAAACAGGTACCTTCCTTTTACCTTAACCTAATTTATTTACTAGGATTATGCATGTTAATTAATTTAAAAAGTATATATACTATTTAAAACTACATATGTAGTATGTGCCTCTATTTACTTTTTGTAAAATGGTGAGAGACCAAAGACAAAAATAAAAATAATAAAAAAAAATTTTAAAAAAAATCTATGGATCTCAATTTTTTTATAAAATAAATCAAATATAGCAAAAGTTGATTTAAATATAGCATAAATAAAGAACATATTCCACTCACATGTGACGTTGGAGCCCACAAATTGATGGTTTCAATCTAGCGAAACAAATGGTTTTATTTAGTGAAATCGATGGTTTTAATCTAGCGAAACTAATTGAAAACAATCAAGTGAAATTGATTGAAATCAATTTATTAAACTGATTGAAAATAAGTAAAGGAACTTAATGAACACAATGAAAGTTTAAATATTTTGTTGTGTATTAAATATTTTTAAAAATTGTCAAAATCAAAATAGAAACACTATAATTTGTTACCTACAATAAATTTCCTAAATACAAAGGTTAATTGCATTAATAACAAGATTTTAAAGAAGATATATTAGCGATCTTCACCCTAGCTTTTACCCTGAAATTATTCTATTAATTTTGAATAAAGCATTTTATCCTTGATTATTAAGTGTATATATATACATATATATATATATATATTTTAAGTTCAACAAAGGGAATCGAATCTATAATTCTTGCTTTATAAGTATACATTGATATTGTTGAAGTACTTGTTCTTGTTAGCATGAATAAGTAGAGATTCAAATCTTCTTAACTAAGTACATTTTGAACTAAAAAAAACTTTCATTAAGTAATTTAAAATTTGTTTCGCTTACATAACATATTAAGCCAGTTATTTCTGAATACATATATATATTTATGTATTTGTAGGTGCAAAGAAGTATTAATGATATGTCCATACTAATCATCACCTATGAAGGAACTCACAACCACCCTCTACCTGTTTCAGCCATGGCCATGGCTTCCACCACCTCCGCGGCCGCCTCGATGCTCCTCTCGGGTGCTTCCTCCTCCACGTCTCGGCTTAGCCTTAACCCTTCACTGATCGGAACCACGACCGCAAATCTCCATGGACTGAATACATATCTCACTAACAACACTAATTCAAATCAATTCTACTTGCCAAACTCTTCAATGCTATCTTCTTCTCTCAGCCATCCCACAATCACCTTAGACCTAACTTCAAATCCTCCCTCAACTTCCCCCTCCTCTCCTTTCCATAAAATCCCTTCAACTTATTCCCCAAAATATCCCTTCACCAGCCTTGATTTTGGCTCTTCTCAACCCAACTTCATGTCTTGGAACAACAATAATAATAGTGGCTTTGCCAATAATAACCAACCTTATAATATAAGCAAAAATGCAATAGGAATGTCATCCGACCTTGCTAAACAACTCCCTCCTCATAGTAGCATCTATGGAGCCTATCTTCAACAATTTACCAAACCTTCAACTCCGCCACTCCCACCGCCGCCTCTACCGGACACAATAACAGCAGCAACAAAGGCAATTACGTCAGACCCAAGTTTCCAATCGGCATTGGTGGCTGCCCTCAGCTCAATCATTAGCGGCGGAAATGAGGGCAAGGCGGTACATCCGATAGCTAGCTATGTTCAAGACGTACAGGGAAATGGTGGGCTTCAGGCAGCTCCATTGACATGCTCCACCTCTAAAAGTTCTTCATCTCCTAGTGGTAGTAAAGACAATAGTACCAAGTGAAATTGTTTGGATGATGAATGTTTAGGGCACTTTTCAGATTTGTAAATAATTCATCAACAGTTGACAGACTTTCAGCCATTGGTTTTGTCAAATGTTCATACATAGACATTTTTTGGGATGGGAATTGATCCCTTGCCCTGTTTTTAATCTATTGAAATGTATTTTCTGTTACAACTACAAGTACATATAGTAATTTTTGGTTTGTATTGTATATGTTCAAAACATTATCAGAGAGCACATTGAATTATAAACTCCAAGATGAAACACTTCAAAAACAATGAATCAACTATCATAGATTTCAATACAATTGATAGTAATGCCTCATGTATATGTATTTAGCAAAAGAAGACAGCTTATAAACTATTATGTTTATAACAAGAAAAAAGCCCACACCACAGGCTGATGCTTTCACTTCATCACTCATTTACTTGAAAGAAATCGCCCCACTTCAAACCACACACAAATTACAAAAACCAAAACAGGGAGAAAACAACAGTTCAGGAGCAAAAGTTATCTTTATATCACTTCTTCAGTCGATGTCACTTCAATTTGGGGAGCCTCCTGTAAGGGACAAGTGAATAAAAACAAGAGTTCATCATGCTTTCAAATGAAGTTAGAAGATAAGAGTAAAGGTTTGAAAAAACAATTGATTTACCAAATTTTCTTTGTTTGATTGCACTGAATCTTCTTCAGGACTGGTGTTGGCTGTAGTAACTGCAGATAAATATAAAATTTTCAGTATGATAAAAAATTGTTTCAAATGTTAGGAAGTATACAAAATCATTTCCTTGCACTGACCTTTTTCACTGGGCTGTTTCTTTCCATGTTTCTTGGTCTTTTCCTTTCCTTGAATGGGTTCTTGCTTGTTTGGCTTTTGGGGTTTCTTCACAGATCTTTTTGCTGTCTCTGAAGTTGAATTTGGAGCAGCATTTTTATTCCAGAGGCCCCTATTTCTGGGAGTTGTAGTGAGATTTCTCTGATTGACTGGGGTAGTTTTAGTAGCATCAGTGTTTAAGGATTTTGGTTTAAGTTTCCTTGGCTCCACTGTGGAAGAAGAGCTATGAACTTCATCATCTGAAGACCTTGTTCCCATTTCAGGCCCCTGAGAAAAGGTTTCAGAAACCTGCAGTTGCTCTGAGTCTTCTGCAGTATTGTAGCTTTCAACCAAATCTTTCACTGTTTGTTCACTTTCATCAAGGTTGCAACGATCTATGTAGGCCTTGAGTTCATCCCGCATCCGGCGAAGAGGCTGGTTATACGTTTCGTTAGTATCAGTAACAATAAGCTAGGAAGCATTGACACTTTAAAATAGGAAACGAATCTGTGTCGGACAGTATGCTTCTGGACAAGCATTCTTCCTAACACTTCTCGGACACATGTCCGACACACCATTTCACGTGTCATTTTTTTTTAATAATCAAACACACCTTGGACACATTTTGTAAATACATGTGATTTTTAAGCCCAATGTTAAAAGCTGAAACTCAAAATAATTCATGTTATAGTTAACTTAACTAAATAATAATAAATTTAAAAAAAAAAAAAAAGAACTCATTTCACTCATTTTACAAAAACCATCATTCCCTCTTCTTCCTTTAAAAAAATGTGCCTTCATCTTCTAAAATATTGTTCGCTGCCACCCAATGTGACATGCCAAACTGACATCTATTGTAATTAACTTGACATTATATACTTTTTTAGTATAGTACATTTAACATTTTATGCTAAATTTACATATTTACTAAAACAAAAAAAAAATTATAATTGTCTTCGTTTGTTAGAAAATGGTGTATGGCCGTGTCCTACTATATCCGTATCACGTGTGCGTGTCCGTGTTTCATAGACAATAAGTATAGAGTTCAGTTAACATACACACAAAACTATCATAATTACAAGCTAAGATAACATTATTATTTATTACCTTGCACCCTGCCTCTAATGCAAGTTTAAAGAACCCAAGTGACAGTGAATGCTTAGTAGCAGCTTCAGAGAGCTTGATCTGCGAAAGCCAATATGATGTAGAAGACAGAATATTGAATGTTTTCCTGCTTGAACGTGAAACCTCAGAAACAGGTGTGTCACTTTTCCCCTGGCTTCTGGTAGTTCTCCGGATCTCTGATATTGGAGTGATGTTGCCAACTAATTTTCGAGTTGGGCTTACATTTTTAGTTGGAATTGATAGCCTTCTTGGTGGTTTAGCAGACTTGTCTTTGGCAGATAGGTCAAGCACTCCCACACTTTTACTCACACTGGATACAGTTCTACCCCTGAAACTCCATGCAAAGATCAATTAATCTCAAGTGCTTTAAACAAAGAAGAGTCGATGAATAATGTTAAACATAACAGTTCAGGCCCGTTGGATAACATTTTTGTTTTTACTTTGTGAAATTAAAGCTTATTCTAACTCAAATTATCTACATAATGTTTCATCTTCCATTAACAAAATATTTGAATCCTAGTCAAATTCCAAAAACTAAAACAAGTTTTTGAAAGTTTTTTTTTTTAGTTTTCAAATCTCAAATTTTGATTGGTTTTTAAAAAGATAGGTAAAATATAGATATCAAAGTAATGAAGCTATTGGTTAGAGTAGTTATTGACATGTTGTAGGCTAAATTTTCAAAATACAAAACCAAAAATCAAACGGTTATCAAACCGAGCATTAAAAACTTAAGTACCGGACAAAAATTAGCTAAAGATGTAGACAATAATGATAAGCGAAATAAGAATTCAGAATATGCAATCCCCAAGCTTATCTAAAGAGATGAACTTAGTTACATATCATTACCCAAGAAGAATAGAAACTACAAAGAAGAGGAAAAAAAAGAAAAAAACATACATTATGAAGCATTCTCCAGCCTAGTGTACAGGCCACAGAAACAAGATATCCAAATAGCAAAGCCAATAGAGCTATCACCAAGACTATGGAATTTAGAAGTGAAATAGTGTCTTTGCCATTAATCAATATCACAGTTTAATGCTTGTGAAGATTTATGACAGTTTATGAGAGTACAAACAAGATGGACCCAAATTACAGTAAAATCCATCGATTTCATCACCACAGAAAGATTAATAAAGTATTGATCAACAAAACCCCCCAAATTACCAAATCAATTAACACACAAACACCCACAAAGACAAATTAAAACAGAACATACAAAATTCAGTCGGGCGAAAAAAGTAAAACAAGAGTAGAAATAAACAGAAAGATTTGTAAGATTAAATGATGAACTTGACATTAATCACCATCACAGTTAATTGCTTGTAACGATTTATGACACTATGAACCCAAATCATAGTAAAATCTGTCGATTTACCTCCACAGAGTGACTATAAACAAAATCCCCCCAAATGATCAAATCAATTAACACAAAAACATTCTCAAAAACAAATTAAAACGGTAACTAAATATACAAAATTCACCTTCTAGAGGCAGAAGGAGGATTCGACAATTCAGGAACAGGGGGCTTTTCCTCCTTCGATTTAGTCCCTGACCGCAAAGGATATCGCTGAAGCTTCGGTTTCGCTGAATTCCCTAACTCATTCAAACAACCAAAATTCAGCAAAAATATAAGAATTCGAAAAATGGGTTGTAATTAACGAAGGGGATTAAGTAAATCGAACCTGGAATTGGAGTGGATTGCTGCTCCTTGATCGATTCTTCCATGGATGATCTAGAGTTCTAAAGTTGAATTTTTGTTTTTTTTTTTTTTATCTCTGTTTTTACCTGCTCCGATTTTGAACGATAATGATTCTTGCACGTAGAGGAGCGTTTTCATTGGGGTTTTATACTCAGAATGAAAAAAGTTGTATAAATATTTTAAAATAAAATTGATTAGGCGGGAAAATATGGAACTGTCACCCATATCTTAAACTCAAAATGTTTAAGAGCGTACTCGCGTTGTCTGAGTGACACGTGTATAGAGTAATGTGTAAATGTATATTAACCATACATATTTTTAGAGACCAAATTATTTCATTTGAATTTAGTTTTAATAATTTTAAAAGCTGTAATTTAGTTTTATGTTATGAAAAAAATTAGAATTTTTCAAGTAATTTATGAATAGGAATGACTACTTTTTAAGTTTTGTAAAAACAAAAAAAAAACATAAGTAATTTATCATACAAAGAAAGTTATCAATCATTTACAAATAGATAGTTACATTCGCTAGATCATTGCATTCACGTGTTTATTTTAGACGACTATTATAAATAGCAATGACTATTTTTTAAGTTTGATCAAATCATAATGATAAAATTTTAATTTCGAAATTGGACCAATTTTTTTAAAAAAAATGTGAGTGCAGACAAGGATTTTTTTTATTTTTTTTTAAATTTAATAACATTTTGGGATGGCCTCTCGAACCTATAATCTCTAGGTTACTATGTTGTATGTAATGTCATTAGAATTATGCTTTATTTGACTACTAATTTTTTTTTTTTTAATTTAAACTCATAATTAATTGATTAGTATGTGATACATGATGTCATTATAGCACTACTTATTTTGTTGTCTGACTATTGATCTGTCCCTATTACATTTAAAAACTAGACTAAAGTCTAAATGTCATAGAAAGTAAGTTCACTTCGTTCCAATTTCAATTTATTCGACCAAATTTATGATCTACCCTATTTTTAGGGACCCACATATTTCTACGAATAAATGCTGAAGTGGCAATTGGAGTAGAAATTTTCTTATTGAGTAAACGCTGATTATAAAGGTTAATGATGACACGTGGAGGATTAAAAGAAGAATTAAAATTTCGAACGGCATCGATAAGTAACGGACGGTGACGATGAAAAGGGGAAAAGTTTTGAACGGCTACCTGCCTGCCCCACTTCGACTTGTGCAAGAAAAAAAGGTAGAAAAAAATACGCTCACAAATTCGAATTTCAAATTTAAATTTGTAAGTCGTTGAGATCGAAAGGAGCGTACCTCTCGGCCTTGAAAGAGAAGGTGCGGTCTGACTAACGGGCCTTCTCTGGGCTGGACTGACTTCCTGGGCCGACAACCCATCTGGTGGTGGCCCAATCTGGCCCACCTATTCACTCATCCAGCTCTGTCTCATGTGACAATTATTTCACTTTGGTCCCTTTGGTTCTTACTTTGATTCATGTTAGCTCCTCTACTTTTGAAAGGTTTGCTTTGGTCCCCCTCTTTTTGTTTCATCTCTTTTTTGTATTCCAATTTTAACACCCTACTATCATTTTTGTTAATACAAATTGGAGAAGGAGACCATAAATACTACTTAGAAAGTATCACGTCTCTCAAATAAATGAGAGTCAAATATCAATTTTTAAGATCGAATCGTGATAGTGGTATTGAACTGAATTACTACTATGGGGTGGCTAAGTGGTCAAAGAATGCCTTGAAATACTTAAGGTGATGAGTTCAATCCATAGTGACCACCTACCTAGAAATTAATCTTGTAGGGTCAAACGATATGTCCCGTGACATTAGTAGTACGTGCAAGCTGGCCTGGACAGTCATGAATAAAAAAAAAATAAAAATAAAAAAAAAATAAAAAACTCTTTCAATCTAAATTATCATTTCTAGAAATGTACCAATTTGTAATAGTTTTTTTTTTCTTTTTAATTCAACGATAATTTGGTGGAAGATATGAACATGTAACCTTTTATATATAATTTGTATTGGGATTCTCTACATAGACTAAAAACACACGCTTTTAAAAAGTATACGACCAAAATCTCAAAGTATTAGATCTTAAATGGACTAGTAAGAGTTGATCTCATGATCCGATGACAAAGAAGTTATGAGTTCAAATCTCTCACTTATCAATAAAAAAATAAATAAATATTAGATCTAAAATGGTCCAAGCTGACAATAGTCTATTTTGAATGTATATTAATCAAAATGAACCGAAGCTTAAAATAGAGAGACCAAATACTATTTAAGCAGAAAGAATATCTATCAATATGATACAGTGAATCAGTATTTATTCATACAACAACTAACAATGAAAAATAGGCATGAAAGTGGAACAATACAGCTATAGTGAATCAAGCTCTACACCAAATTTAAACACTCTAATACTATACTAACATAAAACTGAAAAATAGACAATGCAGATAGTGGAGGCAGAAGTTGAAGAAAATTCAAATTCAACGAGAATTGAGAGCAACTACTTGTTCAGGGTCATACACAATGCCATGGACTGGGCCTCGCGCTCCAAAACGGTGTCTCCGAGAAGCCGGTCTCAAAGAGAGGGATCTCAGAGAAGCCAATGGCTGCGCGTTGAGGGGCACTGGCATTTCTTCGGAGTGACCAGATATGCAGAGAGTACCTGAATCATCTTGTTCCCAGTAAACTTCTACCATTATCCCGCTTGGATTCTCTGCTGTTTCTGTCCCTGGAATTCCCACAAATCTTGATCCTACTGGTATCTGTGATATCATAGTTTTGATTGGAATCAGGGAAAAAAGGTAGCTTTCATAGAATCATTTTATTGGAAAAGGCAGTTCAAAATGATGTTTCTTGAAGCTTAATGATGGGTGTACCTCAACAGTGTGGCCAGATGTTGTTAGAGTTAGGGACACCATAGTTCCATCAGCTGCAGCACTTTCCAATTCTGCTTGTTTTGCTATGTTCAAGAATACTTCTTCAAGGGTCGTAAGGCTGAGTTGGATATCAGATATTCCAAGCTCTCCCTTTCTCTCCTCGAGTTCATCAAAGAATTTCTGCTCCACCATTATAAATGGTAAGGAATGTGATTTACACAGAGCAACAACTAACAAGCTTTGATTCATGAAAGCCTTGTAAGGGAGTGTTTGCGGCCATGAGAAATGGAATGATTATTGGAAAGTGAGAATACGTAAAGAATGATTATTTGTATTTACAGTGAAGAGAATGATTATGAGAAGAACTGTTACCTATATTTGGGGTACATGTAATGATTATGAGGAAACCATTACTTGTGCTTGTATTACAGAGAATGATTATGTATGAAGAGAATGAAAAGTTATGAAAAAGAATGAAATTATGAGGAGAATGAATATTTATTATTTGGGGAATGATTTTCGGTGGCTCAAATGTGGGTAAAGCAACTATTCGCTCATAATTATTCTCATTCTCATTTCCTCAAACATCCCTTGAATAAATTTTCAGAGTAGAAGTCAGAATGATTACCGTAAGAAGTTTTTCTCTGTCATGAGGAATGATGTAAGTTAGAAAAGATTTGTGCTCTTCCTTGGGTAGAATATCCAAGCGCTATCATCATGGCAAGATTTCAGTTAGGAATTAAACGAATATAACATAGGGAAATTTAAGGTCAGTTTAGTTTTTTGAACATACAGATTTGAAGAAGTGCTTAATTTCGTCATGGCCAGTAGGGGTAGTCAATACCCCATGGCCATTACCATTAGGAGGAGGAGTCTGTCCGCCGTTGCCATTGGCAAAACTAACATTCGCGACAAAGCCAGCACCAAATCTTGATTTCAACCTGATTGAGGTTCCAATGCAACGGAGCCTTCCCTTTGCCATGATTCCGATTCGGTCGCTTAAGATGTCGGCTTCTTCCATAGAATGTGTTGTTAAAAGAATCGCACGTCCTCTCTTCGCACTCTCAATGATATCCCATACGTGCCTCCTTGTTATTGGATCCATTCCAGTTGTCTGCATTTAAGTTTACAAAGATTTTGAGTTCCTCTAAACACCAAACTTATCTTTATGGGTTATAGTTCAGTTCAACTACATACCGGTTCATCTAAGATGACCAACTTTGGATCACCAATAAGAGCTATGGCAACACTTAATCGACGTTTCATTCCACCACTGTAACTTCCAGCCCTTGTCTTTGCTGACTGGGTGAGTTTTACTTCTTCCAACGACTTCTCAGCAATCTATTATTTCATTAAATGCACATCGTAAGGTGAGAATACTAAAACCAATGTTCTCTAAATTTATGCATGTAGCTGTAAAGTATAATTGGTCTGAGATAACAGAAATTATTTAGAAAATTACATACCGATCTTATTGAAGATGGTGGGAGGCCCTTTATTGTAGCAAAAAGATGGAGGTGTTCTTGTCCAGATAAAGCATCCCACAGTATATCAAACTGTGACATACACAGAAATAAACCAAACACGAATTTGTTCAGAGAAAGGACTTGCAGGAAAACATTGAGAAATTTTGCAAAATGATTAATCACCTGTGGACAAACACCGATAATCCTCCGAATGTTTGCCATGCCAACAGAGTCACGAACAGAATATCCATATATCAATGCTGTTAAATAATATATGGCTCAGTTAGCTCCCTTCAATCTATTAATATTATGTGAGTCCAATAAATAGAATTTAATTGAGATCACTTTACCATCTCCGCCAGTCACTGGTGTAATCCCAGTCAAACAATTGATTGCTGTGGTTTTCCCAGCACCATTTGGTCCAAGAAGACAAAATAGTTGATCCTTAGCAAAGTTCACCCATAAGCCCTGAAATTTATTCCAATATTATATTATTGCACCAAACAAATAGGGCGTTTATAAGTTTCATATTGAGTTATATGGATGTATAATATTATATTTGTTCTGTAACCTTAGTCATTTGACAGGCAAAACTTCAAACCAGAAGCAAAAGAATATAAATACGTCTTGCAACAAATTATAAAATGCTTTCATGTGTCTGGAAAGTTATGCTTCTTGTTTAGTCTGCCGACCTCAACCAAAAAGTTGAAAAAGTTATTTACCCTAACAGCATGGTAAGGAGAAGTTTTCTTGCATTTACAGCAACAACTGAGCTTTGTCTTCCAAGCTCCAGGATATGTCTTTGCAAGGCCACGTATTTGAACCGCAACATTTGAATCCATTATTCCATCTGAAAGTTGTCGTTTCACTGTGTTTTCCTCTTCAAGGACATCTTCATCATCTGGAGTAATAGGCTCCATTACTGGAATTGAACCCAAGCAACTGCAGATGCCACCCTCTATAAGAAAAAAGTAGGAAATAATCTAGTCAACTGTAGATTTGAACTACAGGAGAAAGCCATGAGAAGAAAACATGTAGTTTCCAAATTTGACTACCTTCAACTTTACTTCCTCCTTTTCCTGTCCAATATCCTGGCCTCAAAAAGTAAAAGGCTGACTTTCTCACACCAGAAGCATTTGGGATGATGTTGTCGAGGTAGATGGCCAATAAAAACCATAAGAAGAATGTCCCCACAAGCCATAAATAAATATCATTCTGTCAGAATCAGAAATCCAAAAAAGGGGTTAAGTTTTGCCTAGCAAATGGCCTTCTCAGTTAATTTAGAATTAAATTGATTACATACCATAGTTATGACACACTCAATATCATTTGGAGCACACTCTAAGCGTCTACTCCAGCTGATACCCGAATCTCCTGGCGTGGAAGTGGCATCGGAGAGCAGAGAAAGAGCTTTAGCTAGAAGATTAGGCGGGAAAAAGGACCAGATGACTTGATAAAATTTTGAGAAGTCAGTTGAATAAGGAAATCCAAATGCAGTGACGAGCTGTACGGAAAAGTATGATCAGTCATTGTGGATACTGAAATTAATCAGTATTTAATTACAATTTATGCAAACACATCATACCTGAGTGAGAAATCCAACAATAAAGATAGAGAAGCCCACAGTAGTGGATGAAGACGACTTGCTTATAAAGGCTGATAACATAAAAGCAAATCCAACCTAACATAAAAGTTAGAAGAGGGTATTATTGATTAATTTTGTGGTAAATAATGTTGCAGGAAGAGGCAATATTAGGAATTAATTTAAGGACAAATGACCATTGCAAAAACTACCATACCATGTTGAGCTGGAAGAGAAAGAAGACAAGAAACACAACCGCAAAGTTGTTTTTAGAGAAAAAGTCAAACTGAAACATCATTCCAAACAGAACAGTCAAAAGAGATGCAATGAGTGTGGTAATTCCTTCCCATGTGAGCCATGATAACCAATATGCAGTATCATACAGACCCATCATGGTCATTGCCTGCATAGAAGTTGAGATGGATATGTTTTGTTAGAGAATAGGAGAAAATTAAGAATATATTAAATGATATTACAGTATTCCAAAACATAGACCTGGCGAAGTTTGAGCTCCTTTTCTGTGATCAAGGAACTAATTTGAAGTACAAAACCAAACATAGCGATGGCTAGGAAAAATGTTGGCCCAACAGTATTCACAGCAGAGAAATTGTCCACTGGTGGGTGTGCAAATTCCATGAAGTTGACAACCCAGCTAAAATTGGGAGCTGAATAGAAAGAAGAAAAAAAAAAAACAATCCACAGTGAAATGCTTGTCAGACTATTATTCTCAAGAAGTAAAAACTACAGAAAAACATGGATTTGGTAAATATAAACATTGATTTAAGCTTATTACCCCCAATCAAAGATCGAGCAATTTCGCGCTCTGCAGCAATCTGGAGCGGAATTTGAAATTTAAACGTGGGGTCTTCGTATTGTCCTCTCCTCGCCACAGCAGTAGAATTAGTTTGTATACCATAACTTATCACAGTCCCATTTCTTTCACTGAAATGCAAGGCGCCAGGGCAAGTCATAGGGTTATTCAAAAGCCATCGATCTACTTCATCAGGTGTACCAAATGAAAGAACCTGTCAGTTGACCATGTATAAAAAGTCAACCAGAATGCACTTCACATTGTGAGAACTCCCATTTGTTGAAGAAAAAAAGAAACGATTAAAAAGTTCATTCTTGTAATTTAAAACAGTACAGAACATCTGATTGTTCAAATAATCTAAATCCACTTGGACAATTTCACCATCTTTAGCTGCAGATATCATAACTATTTTCCAAAACATAATCATTTTGATGATCCGGTAATTTGGAGCTTCACTCCCGTAAACCCGGAGTCCACTGACCCATCCCTAGACTATGACACCGAGATATCGTAGGACTAGAGGCGGGAAGGGGGCCGCCTGGGAAATTAATCCCCACACCAGTATCGAACCTAGGATGACACCCCCAACACCCAAGCGCTAAACCACTGCCCCGACCCTAAGGGACTTTCCGAAACATAATCATTACCGGAAAATTCCATATCACATTGAGTTAGAAAGTTCCTTAAAAGCTCCTCTTTAATTCAGTATCCCAACGCTAGTTTCAGCTAAACAAAACAGCATAACAATTTACACGTATAATTCTAAAGCGAATTCCATTCCCAAAAAGCAGGGCATCCTGAGATAATCAGATCTTCTTAACTTCAATAAGGTTTATAATCAGAGTATTATGTTTCTCTACGAAACCCCCAATTTTCATTGATCCCTTTGCGTGCAAACTAAGCAACGCCGTAAAGCAAAGAACCCTAAGGAAAACTCTCGCAATTAAAATTCCAATGATCATCGATAACAGTAGGCTTCACTTACAACTTAAAGAGTGATTATACAACAAGAACTCAGAATTTAGAAAAACACACCTTATCGGTCGGAATCGGCCGGCCGGGATTATTAGCCATAATAGCGCCGACAATGCTGCGAATCTTAGGGCTAGAATTTCCGCTATACACAAAATCATAACAAGGAAGTTTTGTATAGAACTTATCCTCGCAAGGCGAAATCGAAGGGTTAGGCTGAAGTTCAGGATTGCGAACATCGTTCAGAGCAGTTGAGGAGCTAAAGCGAGCTTCAATGGCTTTCTGGATACAAAAAATGAGGAATATGAAAAAGAGAGAAGAAAATAGCTGGAGAAATGTAGCTCTCTTGCTCCGCCATGAAAGCAAGAGATTCTTCTTGAACAGCGCCTGGTATTGCTGAAGAAGAAGCGGAAATCCGCTTCTTAATTCCATGGAGATTGAAGATTTTTGGAATCGCTCTTTTGTTTCAAGCTCTTGTTTCTTTGAATTTGTGAATTACAGTATCCAATGAAGAAGACGATGAAATTCCGTTATGAATTTGGCTCGGAATTTGG
>JBBMKA010046104.1:0-20395 GCA_037833695.1 Sechiopsis laciniata
ACAAAAGTAGATTTTTTTTCCATAAATTAAAGATGCTAAATTACAAAAGCTACTTCTTATACAGAGCCAAACTACAAGAAGTGAGCTCTCATACACTTCTAAATGGTAACAAGTAAGCTTATAGCTTAGTACATGAGATCACTCTACTCATTCCATATTCAACTATATTTTACATATTTTCCAATACTCCAAATACTTTAAAGATAGGTGGTTGAAGATGTTGAGAAAATGATCATCTTTCACCTTCGCCAGTGTTTGATCTCGACATTTTTCGAAGTTTGAATGAAAATGAGTGAGGAGAGATTAAGTGGACAGGTTTATCAATGGTACGTATAAACTTATATGACCATGCTCCCAATAATGTTCCTGTAATTGGCCCAACAAAGTATACCCAAATCCCTTTATAATAGTCACTTGCCATCGCAGGTCCTAAGGTCCTCACAGGGTTCATCGACCCTCCTGATACAGGTCTGAATTTTGCTAACACAAATTTTCATTAGATTTATTTGTTGACAAAAATATGTTAGTTCCCAAAATGGTTTTTAGTAAAATTGGGGTTGTTGATAGCCTACTTTTGGATATAACTTTGAGATTGTTTATACTATTTTTTTTTATTGAATAAAATTAAATTGTGGGAAGGTATATTTTGTAAAATGTAAAGAATAGTCAAAGATATTCACAAGTCCATGATTTAAAGGGAGAGTGTCAAATGATATTAAAAGTATGTCTATTTGAAAAACTAGATAAAGAAAAAACGGATTTTTTCATGAATAATAATTATACAAAAAAGATTTTTTTATGGATTTCAAAATTTTACAAAATTGACGACAATCAAATAAAATTAATTAAAAACAATAAAAGTTGAAATATTTTACTATATATGAAATATTTTTTAAAAATTGCAATAATTAGAATAAGGATGTTAGACTTTATTATTTACTATAGATTTCAAAAAATAAAAAATTATTTTAAAAAAAATTGGAGTTTGAAGCAACTATTTTTTGTGTGTGAAAAATTAAACTAAAAATGGTAGGTTTCCTTACCCAGCTAAGATGGATGTGATACACACAGCTGAACCAACAGCCAAACCTGCCAGTTCTCCTACCTGTCATAACCAAGCACATTTGTCAAATGAATCAACACTGTTGGAACAAAAATTTATTGCACCATACCAAGTTGGAGACATTCCTATTCTATGTGGTGGCATATTATTTTTAGATAAATTATAAATTTGCTCTAGAATATAGTTCTATGATTTAAAAATTAAAATTTATTCTTTTAGATTTGATAAAATTTAAAAAATAATTTTTGTCATTCGTAATTGTTGACGAATTAAATATATGGAAAATGATTATTCATGTCTAAATGATGTAATTTTTTGTTCACTCAATCATTTAATACATACAGTTATTATTTACACATGAATAACTAACTTTTATATACTAAATCCACTAGAACAATTTTTCAAGATTTATCAAATCATAAAAACTAAATTATAGTTCTTAAAGTCGTAGAGGAGCAACCCAGTTAGTTAAGCCTACAAACTTTGAAGTATAATCCTTCATATGTTCCTAGTTCATGACTGGTGGAAAGTGCTTAATGTAGAATACCGTTTAATATATCCTAGTGTCACAACTTAGGGATTGATTTTTTATATCCTAGTGTCACAACCTAGTGCCACAGATATTCTTAGTATAGGGGAGTAAAGTTCCAATTTCTCAATTTCCACAAAAAAAAAAAAAAAAAGTTCTAGATGATCATAAAATCATAGAGACTGATTTTTTATATTTCTTCAAACTATAATGAATCAATTCTATTTTTTGAAACTACAATGAGCATAAATACCAAACTTATAATTTACCACCCTTCTTATTCATTAATTTAATTTATACTATACTTATTTATAAAAAATATTGATCAAAATTCAAACTTTTTACTTAAAAAGTGTTTATTAATGTGGGTTGAGGAACTCACGTTAAAAAGATAATTAAACTACTACTTCCATCATCGATTAATTTTGAGATAGATGGTCACACTACCTAATAGTAATCGATTTAAGATAAGTTTAGATGGCACATCAATACCGATAGTTTTAGAAATAATAATGAATGGGAGGAAAGAGTATAGTTTTTGTCTTACTGCTTTAGTGTCAGTTGCAACAGCGCATGTAACAAACATCATTGAGAATGTTACAACTATTTCCATGACGAGTGCTTGCAAATCCGATCCAGAAGGCGATGTGGTTCCCAAATGTTTGATTGGATGCAATAATAAACGCAATGTAAAAGCTGCACATGTTGCTCCACTCAATTGCGCCATGCCATACAATGGAACCTACCAACAAAATTCACTCAACTTTTCAAACTCAATTAATGTTCTTTTTTTCTTTTTTCAATCAGTTCATAAGAAAGCACACTACTTGTCTCATCATCATCCCATTCTCTAGAATCATCCACCCACCCACATCAAATTTTGTGGTTTGCTCATGAACTTGATTTGGACGGTTTCCAAGTTGTGGAGATCATAGGTTGGCTAATTTTATAATTAATTACATTTTTTTTATATTGCGAAGGGTCTGTACCAATTTGCATGCATTTTGACTATTATCATTACACTTATATATCATCTGATCCTATAATATTTGGATATCAAAAAAACCTGTAAAAAGTAGGTGACTATCATGGATTGATCTTATCACCTTTTAGTACCCTAAGACATAAATAATTACATAAATATTAACAAATAGTTACTTAAATATTGATAAGTTTTAAAACTAGGTTAAATTTCTTGAAGTATAGCCAACTTATTAGTTTGATAATCTAACATGTTTCATCAACTTAATCTAACTTTTTTTTTTAAAGGACTTAATCTAACTTTTGGAGTCAACAAGAATTGAACTCAACTTACATAATGTATGATTTAATAGTGAAGAGATTACATATTTTAATCCTCCACTTTAATTGTTGTTGTATTAAAAAAAAAAAGCTCGTGAAACTAAGATTGTTTTACCAAATCGAATAAGCTACACATATTAGTTGGATCTCGATTTCAAATTACATAACTTTAGACCAATTATCTTCCTACGAGACAAAATTTCACAAGTTTGCTAATTTAACAAACTAGATAGATAAATCTAAAGCTACATCATTCTAAGAACCCACAAATCAAGTAGAAGCTATATAAAAAAAACAAAATCCTATTCAAACTAGGACTTAATAATTCAAAATTATTACTAGTTATTCAAAAAGTAAAGATGTCCATTTCTTTACTACAAAAACACACATGAAGATATCTTTTGTCCTTTGCTAGACCTTTCACTTCCAATGAGCCAAGAACTTTTTGGTGGACATCTCTATCCCTCTATCCCTATCTTTATGCTCATAAGTGTTGGAATTTTGCTGCCTAAATGTCCCATCCCATTCCTTGGCCAGCAAAATGAAGCGAAGGCTGTGGCCATTCAAGATCACAAATTTAAAAGGCTTTATGTGGCTGTGGCTATAGATGAAGAATAATATTTGGGTTGGACCCTACATCATGGGGGCACTAAACATGGCCTAGATTTGCCACTTTTTTTGTCTTTCACATTCTTTCTGATTTTTTGTTTCCATTATGAGTATAGTGATTCTTCTAGACTTGAAAATAAAATTGAGGAGAAGGGTCAATTTTGAATTCTATAACATTCTTGTTCTAATTATTGTGAAAATAGAATCAATTACTTCGTGGCTCTCATCTTAGCTATTTTCCACAACAATACTACTCAATTGGATTTTTTTTTTTGGATCTATGACTCATAAAGGAAGTATTGAGTATATGACAAATTAAGTTATTCTTGAATCAAAAAGCACTTTGTTATAATCAATAACTATTGAGTTGTATTTTTTTGTATTATAGCTAACCATCTGAGCTATTAAATTGCTAATAAAAACATAACTCTTAGCATTACGTATTTGTAAGAAAAAAGACTTGATGCATGACTTCAAAAATGTTGTGAAGTTAAAAAAATTGAGCTATTAAATTTTAAATAACGTTAATTTAATTTAGTTATTGAATTGGTTATTAGATTCTATTAAATGGGAATGGAGAAACTAAAAATAGGAAAGAAAACATATTAAGAAAGTGGATTAAAAACTCATTGGAAAATGAAACTTTGATGTAAAAAAACTAAATCCAAAAAATAAAAAAAATAAAAACTATATATTATTACCTTAATATATATGTTTCTTCATTTATTTATTTATTATATAAATTAAAATTGTGGAGAAAACCTGGCCCTCGGTCCTATACTCCAAGCACCCCCATGAATTTAATATTAAACTTTGAAGTAAACAGGTTATCAAATAATTGATATTATTATAATACATCAATTTGATAATTAAATAGTAATCATATAATTTAAGATTATCTTAGGGTTAAGAGCACATGTTAATAACTTAATATCGCTGAATTATGCTCTGATCATGATTAAATAGTTATAATATATTGGACTTCAAAAATATAGTTAAATTATTATTTAGTTAGATTCAATTAATTATGAGTATACTAAAAGTTATTTTTTAAGACTTCAAAATTGAAATAGTTGATAAATAAAACATACAGATTGTACATCAATAAAATTAAGTGAAAACCCTATTTTAATTCTTTAAATTTCTACCCATTTTAATTTTGATCCCTAAAACCTCAAAAAAAAAAAAAAAAAAAAAAAAAAAAAAAAAAAAAAAAAAAAAAAAACTGAATTAAAAAGAAGAAATAAGGAGAAAAAAAAATGTAACTTCCGTTCCCTCATCGTTAGGTTGGAAGTTGTGCCCATCTGTGGCAGGACCGGCTTAGAAATTTAAGTGGATTGCGTCTCTACAATAGACGCAATAACCCATTTTTTGAAAAGGTTTAAAAAGGTTTGAAATTGGACCCATTTTCATAAGAGTAATATTTGCATGCTGCCCGGGCAACATGCAAATATTTCTCTTTTCATAATAAATTTTAGCAAAAAACCATATTTGACAAATTACCCCTCTTTCCTAGATGTGCATCCATAATTTATCTATAAATGATTGAAAATGTGCTTGGGAGAGTGTGTATATATATATATATATATATATATATATATATATATATAATTGTGTTTTCTAATTGATTAGTTATACATTATAAATGTTTTAAACATATGTAAAATATTTATACGGTAATTATTAATTTCTTGACTATTTAGGTGACTTAAATCTTATATTAATGACTTCGAAGTTAAGTTTGAATCCTCACTTTACATATGGTAAAAGAATAATTTTTTTTTAATTCCAATCAAACGTATATACTTTTTTTATTTAAAATATATATATATATCATAAACCAAACAAAAAAAATATTTATCAAATGGAACTTTTTTTTTTATCATGGCTTAATTTTTTAAAACATATGTAACAAACTAATAACATAAGGAAATAAAGTTTAAGATGGTTAGTAGTATACAAGGTACACTTAATTTTTAAAAATTAAAAAAAAAATCAAATAGTTAATATAAAATGTCACTTAAATTTTAAAATTTATGAAGGTTATGTAAAACATTTTTAAAAAGAGTATATATGTAATAATAAAGCAAGAAAACATAAGAAGTATTAATTTATCAACTTAATTTTTAAAAGAAAAAGTAGTTGTCAAACAGAGTCTAAATAAAAATTTTATATGCTAATCCCAACATTCAAACTAAACAAACCTAATAAATCAACTTTAGTTGTAATGAAAGATGCTAAGTTTTCTCATGAACACACAACAAATAATACACACAATTCCTAGAATATTGTTTAAATCAACAAGATAAAAGTATAAGAATAAATGAGCCAAGTGATAATTACAATCCAACAAAGTTATAAAGTGGATATATATACACTAACATTGCATATTCACAAAACCAAAATTATTTCCATAATATGCCAAAAGCATAAGGGCATATGAATAAATACCAACAAGTAGTTCCCATTCCCTCGTTTTTTCCAAACCAACATTAAGTATCTTTTGTTTCCTACTGTTGCGTTACGTGTAAATCAACTTTTCTTCTAAGATTACAATCGAACCATTTATTTATATACTTTCTTCTTTTTTTTTCAACAACATTTTTTTTTTTATTGATTTTGTAATAGTTATATTTTGGGGAATTTATATTTTAAGCAAATTTATTCCGAATTTATATTTTAAGCAAATTTATTCCAATTTTTATTTTTCAATTTTTTTTTTTTGTTGGCAAATTTTTTAATCAGTACACTTATTGAAAGTTATCAATGGCATCGATTGAAGCCACTTGATGACACTGATTGAAGTTAATCGATGACATTGATTGAACTCAATCAATTCAAACCTTCTTATTAGAAAATTCCATCAAATTTTGTGGTTTAGCTATGGATCAAATTAGACATTATTTGAATTGATTTATGTTGATTGAAGAAATGAATTTTAAAAGTTATGGTATCTTTAGAAATTTAACTTTATTAACCAAAATATGTAGCTTAAAATAGACAAATTAAAAGTATCAAAAAGCAAAAATTAAAATTATCCAAAATAACTTCAAATTAGTATCACTAATTGCCTTCCATTAGTGTCAACGATAGGACGAATGCATTTTTCTTCCAAAACTATTGGGAAATTATGGATAATGAGAAGGTTAGGGTGTGCCTTTAGCATTCTTAATTAAGGAGGGAGCGGATTTCAAGTTTGATCACTCTTATTCCGAAAATGAATAAGTAGGAAAGGATGGAAGACTTTAATTAAGCCTTTTTTTAGTATAAATTGGAGAAGAGCAAACCACAAATCCTACATAAATGGTATTACTACTCTCAAATAAATGAGAATCTAATATCGATTCTCGAGATCAAACATATAACGATCATGATATTGAACTGGTTTACTAACGAACAATGAAATCAAGGGGCCACTAACCCTTTCGATTTAATTAAGCCTATTAATCTATATAATACTCTCAATAAAACTATCTCTAAATCTTTGGCTAATAGATTAAAGTCGGTGATTGATAAAATTTATTCCTCCTAACCCAGACTTGACAACATTCTTATTCGTTTTGAATGCATTCACTCACTTAACAAAAGAATTATGAGAAATATTTAGATAATGTTCGGGCATGACCTACAATATAATGGCCGTCTACATGTCTCTATATAGACCACATTTTATTTTATTTTTAATTCAAAAAGTAAAAAAATAAAATAAAGAAAAATAGGATGAAGTTCATATTAAGCCATATAAGAAGACATTATTTTATAGGTCATGCCTGGACATCACCTCAATTATTACATTTTGTTATTTTTTTTACTAAGAAAATTGATAAACACCTCTATTTCTCTAAACTTATAAATCCAACCTTATCTTTTTACTAAACTTATAAATCCAATCTTATCTTTTATTCCAAAAATAAAACCTAATCTGATCTCATTATTCCATTTGCGGGGGCCACAAATTGTTCGAAACCATAAAATTTGGTCGAATTTAAGCTTCTCAATACTTCCACGTACGCCTATATAATGATCTAAATCAAATGAAAGCATCACAAACAAACAAACAAAACAATCCAAAAAAAAAAAACAGGATTTAAAAAACCATCGTTTTTATTTTCTATTTTTGGAAATTATGAGTTTGAAAGAGAGAGAAATTAGGGCTTCTCGTGCTGACATGGCCAAGATTGGAAGATTTGAAGAAATTAACGAATTCTTCGATCCAGCGCCGGCGGCGTGGTCGCCGCCGTATACGGCGGAGCAACCGCCGTGGATGATGAAGGAAAATCCGGTGGTGATCGTGAACCGTTGTCCCGTCGTCATACCTTCCGCCGGAATCTTGATAACTATCAAGCCTGGGTATGCAAACAAAATTTCCTTATAAACTGGTGCTCGCAATATAAATATATATAAATATGAGCACTTAACTGCAATTTACAATAGTTTGCTTCTTCCATGCTCTTAAGTATCTGTATGTATTTCAAATTTTGACTACGTCTAATTTTATATGAATTGTTCGATAAAGATGACAACTCAATTAAAATTTTGTATTAATGTTGGAGATACTTACGTTGTGTCAATTGTCCGACATTAAAAAGGTGAGGATTCTTCAACATGTTTATAAGAGATCTGAGTTACTTCCCGCGTTGCTAATTGGTTTTAAGGTAGAACTTCATATTATCTAATAATAAGTATGATATTTTTTATTTGAGGTAATTTTATTTTTTATTTCATCCAAAATGTCTCATGTCAATAGAAATAGTTGTAATCACTTTATACATTTATGATTTTCTTTTCATCTAATTAATTTGGGACAACTTTGTTTGTACCTCAACAATCTTTCACTTGAACAAAACGTTTCATTAAGCCTCTCTTTCGGCTAGTATTCTGTATTTGGGAATAGAGAATTTAAGCTTTCCCTCAATTAAAGATCGTGAGTCTCCCTTCAAATTGTCAATCTGTCTAGAAACGATTCAGACTAACTCCTCTTCTTTCTTGAGATTATATCATTGGTTTGATGGGATAGATTTTCGTCTTTGACTATATATTTAACTAATTGTTCTTCACCTAAGAATACACCGCTAGTTTATTCCTCTAGCTCATATCCACACCAAAGTCCTCTTTTTTTTATAGAGTACGCCGCAGTCTAATAAAATTATCACAAGTTTTTGTCTCCATACTCCAAAAGTCTTTATCCTACATTGGGGCGTTCAATCGACATGCACTACAACAAATATTGTCTAAGCCAACTAGATCTGCGATGACGGAAGATTTTTCATCGCTGTAGACAAGCTACGTCGACAGAACAGATCTCTGTCTGCATAGAGGGGCTACCGCGACGAAGCCTTTTTCCATCGTCGTAGCCCTCTCTATGACCATATGGTTAAGTGTTAGTGGTATGTCTCTGATACCCATTAATAAGGATGATAACTCAACTTGGATCTCTACATTAATATAATATTGTCGACCACTTTGAACATAACCTTGATGTTTTTGTTTTTAACTTCACCCAAAATATCTCATACTTATTGAGATGGTTATCGTCATTATCTATATATTCATGATCTTACTTATGTGTATGTTTTTTTTTCGTCTTTAATTATTATTGTTGATGCAAAAATCTGATTACAGGATAACATTAACCTTGAATCGATGTGGAGAGTCATATGGACAAGGATCGAAGTGGTGTCGAGCTTAATTAGGGTAGTATGACTAAGCACTCCCCTAAAAGAGGAAGTTTAGCTCTAATGAGAATGCATTCTCACTTAACATGTAATATATTAAGGTTTATATATGTGTGTGATCTTTTGGTAAGGCTTCATATCTCATTGTAACAATGGGATAGTTGAGGAAATGTGATAGTTGTTGTGAGTGAATGAATAAAGTAATCCAATCAACATTGTCACATTTAATCTTGATTTCTCATCAAATCTTTGTAAGGATGTGACAACTCAACCCTGGTTTTTTTTTTTAAGTACATATCGGGGGAAGGGGGACAAATACCGATTCTCGGGATCGAACTTGTGATGCTGGTGTTGAACTGATTTAAAACCAAACAATGAAACCATTGCATCACTGACCCATTCGATAACTCAACCCTGATTTACACATTGATATGATATTGTCTACTTTAGAATACGTTATCATCATTTTTATATCTATGATTTCTTGGAATAACTTTGTTTGTATCCCAACAAAATCTCGAGTACCAATCGTCAAAGAAAAAAATGGATAATTCAATATAATCTTGGTGATTTTCTTCTTTAATCTGATTGATTGTATACTAAAAACTCTGAAACGTAGAGATCTTCATCTTTCGAATTTACGAAGGCATCAGATTCAATAAACTTATTTCTCAAGAGGTTGAACCATTCATATCGACGTCTGCGATTAATCTAATGTCTTTGATAGAGAAGATATCGAGTAGAGTTGATAAATCGCATGTGACGTGAGTTCATGGAAATTACTAAATCAATTTGTTCTGTGTGAGTAGCCACATCTTGCTTTCAATCAAGGTCGTGATTCTCTATAAAACTATATATATTTCTTCAAGACTAGCATTGCAGAGGCCAATTGCGAAATTTTGATATTGGAATTGGAGTAGCAGTTGCATAGAGAGTACTAATGCTCTCAACTAAATGAGAGTCCTCGATTTACAAGATCGAATCCATCACCATGATATTGAACTAGATTACCACCAAATAATACATCCAACGTGCTACCAACTATTTCGACACTCTCTTCCGTTCTTATGATTATTAAAACCTTAAATTTAACTTCTCATCAAACATTATTTCGTTTTTTAACTTTAAAACTAACGATTTAAATAGAACATTTTGGGGAAAAAAAAACAATAATTATATTAAATTAAGAATAAATGAAACGAAGGACAAAAAGTCATCCTTAATCCCCAAGACTAGTCAACAACAATAAACTTAACTAACAATTGTTTCAAAATAAATAAATAAATAAACTTAACTAACTTCATGTATAACTTCATAATCATTCAACTACATGTTCGAATCCAACACTCAAACACTTAATTACTCTTAAATTTAAAAAAGAAATGAAAAGAAAGAAGATTAAAAAAAAAAAAAAAAAACTAAAAAAAATTATATATAAACATGATCGATGAATAGCGTATATATTAAAGATGTGGATTAGAAGTTAAATACTAAAAATGTTGGTTATCTGTTATTTGGTCGTAATCATGTTCAATATTACAATCATAAGTTCGATCCTAAAAATCAATATTAAAATTTATAAATCTCCCAACTTATAGTAACAAAAGAGAAACTTACAAAAATTAGTTAAATTTAGTAGATAACAAATATGGTCAATTTCATAAAAATTACCAATCATAATCATTGGTATTATTGATATTAATGGTAATAATCTATTATTGATTTTAAAAAATGAATATTATTCAACGACGCCGTTTGGTACCTTCCAAACCTCCCCAAAACCCCAATCCACCAAAAACCTTCTCCCTCATTCGATTCCGCCACCACCAAGCTCTAAACAATGGCGTCCTCCGCCACTCGCCGCTCATTCTCCACTCTCCTAACCCGAGCCTTCTCTTCTTCATCTCCATCTTCTTCTTCCTTCCCACGTTCAACTCCTATTCGATTCGTTTCTGCTCTGCTCAACAGAAACGCTCGAATAATCCCCAATCCATTCAATCTTCCATTTCGCTGCAAGACTTCGGGATCTGGATACTCTCCGCTCAACGATCCGTCTCCGAATTGGAGCAATCGACCGCCGAAAGAGACGATACTTCTCGACGGATGTGATTACGAGCACTGGCTGATAGTGTTGGAGTTTCCGAGTGATCCGAAGCCGTCGGAGGAGGAGATGGTGAATTCTTATGTCAAAACTCTAGCTGCTGTTGTTGGAAGGTATTGGAATTGAAAACTAATTACGTGCATTGTCTTCTTTATTGATATTAGGGTTTTTGTTTTTGCTATGAAAATGGGATAAGAATCAAAACAAACCGTAAAGAAAACGTGAGAGAAAGACTCACAGATTTACGTGGTTCACCAATGACATGTTAGTGCGTCTACGAGCCAAAATGGTTTTATTAAGGAGAATTCCAATTTGTATAGTGTATTCTCATAAAATCTTATTAAAATTATGTCCAAATATATAAGGATGTGTTTGGATGAGGTTTTGGAAGAGGAGTTAGTTTGAGGAGTTATTTTGAGTAGTTAGAAATTGAGATTTGTAGCAAAAAACGCATTTAGATGTGGGTTTTTTTAGGAGTTAGAGACAATAGTTTGTTTGGATGTGGATTTAAAATGAGTTGCTATTTTGAGTAGTTAAAAAAGAATGATTAAAAATGAGTTATTTTGAGGAGTTAGAAATGAGGAGTTATTTTTTGTAGTAAAAATGAACCATTGTTTTGAGTAGTTGCAAAAACTTGTTTGGATGTGGTTTACTCATTTTAAATCCTCCATAAATTCAACAAAAAAACACCCTCTGAAAGCTAATATTAAAAAATTTAAACCCAATTGGTCGGGTAACGAGACCCCGATTAAGTAATCGCGGGCATCAATCAGTTCAAGGCATATCTTAACAGTTTTCTTCTGTTTTTTAGTGAGGAAGAGGCTAAGAAGAAGATATACTCTGTTAGTACAACTACGTATACTGGCTTTGGTGCCTTGATTTCGGAAGAGCTTTCTTACAAAGTGAAAGGTAAGAGTTTATTTTATTATTTGTTGTATGATTAGATTAAGGAACCTTTGGAATTGGAGTTTTACTGGTCTCGTAGATATTGAAATTGTGATAAGTTTTTGGATGCTAATTGAAGAGTGAAGTGTAGTTTTGAGCTGAAGCGTGCAATATGTTTGATGGAAGTTTCCAGATAAATTTGAATACTTAAGGAAATTTGCTTTCTATTTTGAAGTTTGCTGCATAATTGACTAGCATTTTAGTTTGGAAGAGTGTTGTATAGGGCCCTCTAAAACAAAATTTTTCTTATCCTATATTGGAGAATAAGGTTTTGGATGTTGACATAGGTGACTCATAGGTAATTCCAAGAGGAAATGATTCTTGTGATGATTCAGATTTAAGTTTGAGTAGTCCAGAATGCAATTCATATTTCGAAGACTCATTAATTGATTAATCGATAACATAGGGAGTGAACTCACCTCCTGTTATGAAACTTAATCTTCTGTTTGTATCACCTGAGCCAATAAATGAAAGCAATTTGATGTCTTTTCCAAAGGATAGAGAGAATTCTTTGAATCAAGGAATTATCAATTCATAATGGCGCAAGTATTCATCTTTAGTCAAGGCTAGTGACCTTCAGTTTTGAGAAATTCTTTCTCAAAAGTTCTACCCTTAGAACAAAAAAATAAATGGATTGAATTTTAGAAATTTATCCTCAACAGCACATTCTACCTCTTGTATTATATTTGTAACACTATTTTTAAAATAATTCATCTATAGCGCATTGATTTCTATCAGTGATAGAACTCAACATGTGATAAAACTCTATCATTGATTAAACTCAACCAGTTATAGAACTCTATCATTGATTGAGTTCTATCGGTGATAGAACTCAATTTGAATTTGCTGCTACAAATGAATTAGTTTTGATTTTGTGCTAAAAATATTTTGCAGTTATTTATTATACATGCAAAATCCCCTTGAATTTTTGTAGTGCCTCTTTGTTTTTTGTTTTTTTTTTTATATTCTTGATTGTCCGGACCAGCTTGCGCGCACCTCAACTAATGTCAGGGAACATACCGCCTGACCCTACGATATTTGGATGTCAAGGAAACCCGTAAGAAATTAATTTCTAGGTATGTGGCCACCATGGATTGAACCCATTACCTTATGCACCTTAAGACCTTTTTTGACCAATTGAATCACTCTATGATGGTTATAAAGTGCCTCTTTGAATTTTTTTTAATCCATGTTTGGAGTTTTAGATCAGTTGGATTGGGGTGCTCAATTTTTGGGAGAGATGATACTACGAACTCTTGAACAAGTCAGGTTTTAGTGGCAAGGCTAAGATTTAATGAGAGAAGAGTTGGAGGTTTTTTAGATTATCTTAAGCACAAGATGGGCCAATTTATTGATGCTTTATGTTGAGGTGCTTCGTGTTAATACAATAGATGTCATTTTTCACATTATCGTTGTCATCGGAATAGGTCAGTGAACCACTTTATAAGAGGGTGAAGATCAATAGTCCCATAAATATCTTCAACAAAGCGCATGTGGTTCCATAATCTTGAAAGAGTTTTTGAAGCACAAGAATATCCTATCCTGACTTTTGTTTTAATGTTTTCTCTTTTTATACAGGAAATTATCGGTCTGATCTTTAGTTATTTGCTTTCCTTTTCTTTGGTATTGTTTTTTTTTTTTTCGCTCTATATATGCTTTCTTCTCCTTTTTGGAGTTTGTAGTTTGAGCATTAGCCTCTTTTGATTTTATCAATGAAAATTCTTGTTAGCTTATCAAAAAAAAAAGGAAACTGAAAAGTTTTCCTCGACAAAGAATCTACTTACTTTGTTGTCTTAGTGGTGTAAACTATCCTTCGCGGTGTCTTCCTCTTTTATAATTTCATATATTAATGAAATTGTTTCTTATCCAAAAAAAATTATAATAATATTTACAAGCCTTTTCTGAACAATGATATTGGATTTGTGTCTATTGTTCGGATTAAAATTGAAGACTGATAGTGTACTTTTGAGCTCATGCACGCAATTTCTTTGATGAAAGTTCCCATATATTATTTGAATGGTTATAGTTTTTCCTAAGTTTTCTTTAGAATCGATTCAATTTGATATAGCTTGATCATTTGTGCGTTACAACCGTGAAACATTTGTATTATTTTTTTATAACATTAACTTCTATATAGCTTTTGTATTGAACGACCTTGGCATCTGACTTCAGCTTTTCATTCCGAATGAAACAGAACTACCAGGCGTTCTATGGGTTTTACCAGATTCATTTCTTGATGTTCCAAACAAGGATTACGGAGGTGATCATTCTTATAACTTATAAGTTTATAGTTTAATAATCAAATTGATTGTGTCCCAAGGGGTGGCACAGTAGTGGAAGGCTTGGACTTTGAAGATGTGTTCTCTTCAAGGTTTCAGGTTCGAGACTCACCTGTGATATTAATTTGTAGACATCTTTCGTGTCTTCATTCCTTCCATGTCTCTCGGTGTCTGTTCTAGGGACAGGTTTAGTTACCTGGATATATTGGAGCAAAGTTCTTATTTCTCGGTTTCCAAAAAAAAATTATCAAATTGATTGAAATTGAAACTAGTTGATGTCTTAAGTCAAATGCTCATTGCCTGTACAAATCATTCATATTTATTTCAGGTGATCTGTTTATTGATGGGAAGGTCATCCCAAGACCCCAGTATAGATACAATGATAGGCAACAAACTGGTAAAAATAGGCCTCCCCCACGGTACGATAGACGCCGAAAAACTATGCAAGTTGATCGAAGACAACCACCAATTCAGAGACAAAGCTGGGTTCAAGACCAGAGAAATCCAGTGCAACCCCCACCAGCCATGGATGGTCAAAATGCAGCTCAAAGTGGTGTCGGAGATCTCTCGAAAAATCCAGGCGAGTTTAATCGGAGCAATTACTGATTGATGGGATACTGGAAATTGTGAGTCTTTATTTTCTCCTTAATGCATGAGTTTTATGCAACGTATGTCTGGTTTAGCCTAAATTAGTATTTCTCTCTAATGCATGACAAATCTAGGAGAGTAGGGAATTGAATCCTTACATAACATTCTAAATATTCAAGTATAAGATTTCTATTAGTCCTTAATGCATTTAGATTAACGCTAGGCATCATATTTCTAGCATCTAAATGCATTGAAATGTGAATATTTAGAATGTTGACTGGAATCCATAATGTTGTATCTGAAATTGGACAAATACCAACCATCTAGTTCTGTTTGAATGATGTATGAATTTTGGAAATTTCTTTTTCTTTTTTATCTCGGATTCATTTGTGTTCTTGAAATTATTTCTAAAATATGAAATTTTAGAGTTGAGAAGATTCAAACTTACTTGAAGAGGAGCCGTTGTGTTTAAGCTGGGCTCCATATTTTTATTTTTAAATGTTTAAAGTGAATCAATTTGTGACAAGATCTAAATTGTTGAATAGTTCAAATGAAATTTGAAAAGGTTTAAGGTATAGTTCATTTGTATCTATGTCACTCTGTATATCTTCACTTTAAGGTTGCCTTGCTTCATCGCTTTAAGGGTATGTTTGGGCCTCCGTTTATGTAAACGGTCAGGTTGGTTATAATAACTCAATCCGTATTTGTCCCACCGTTTATTATAAACGGTGATTACTTAAACCTGTCCCAGGTTATCTAAATTTTATATTTTTTATTAAATATTTTTATGAATATTGACTATATATTTTCTTTAAAATTTTCTAATATATGTGTGTGTGTCTGATGTTTTTCAACAAAATTAATTGGTAATTGTTTAAAATAATAATTCATGAATTGGTCTTAATTAATAGTATATAATTTTTTATTTTTCTTTTTTATAGTAGTTTATCTTTTTTTAATTAGTATATTTTATTTATTTCAAATTGATTTACTACTTAAACATTAAGATTTTGGAAAAAGAATCTAAAAGAAGAAAAGATTTTGTGAAAAATAAAGAAAACAAAACTTAAAGTTGAAATTTGTTTTCATGAGGTTAATATTAGCTTAAAAAATTAAATTCTAATATATAACTACATCAGTGAAAAAAAAAGATAATAAATGTCCTCAAGGGGTGGCGTAGTGATTGAAAACTTAAGCTTTGAGGGTATGCTTCATTCAAGGCTACGGTTCGAGATTCACTTGTAATATTACTCCTTTGATGTCTCCAGTAATATATATACATTTTTTAATTTTTATTATATTCAATATTAATTATAAGTTTATTAAAAAAAATTATTAATTATTTGTTAACTTTTTTTAATTTAAATTTAAGTAACTAAAAAAAATTGTGAAAAAAATTTCATCTTTTCTTACAATAATCAGCATCCCAAATACCGTTTATCATAACTTCTTTTATAATAATTTGCACTTCAAGCATTATTAATTATAACCCATCATTTATCATAACTCTCTGTTTATCATAATCTTTCATTTACAATTACATAATCGAATGTAAGAAACAAACCCTAATAGTTTTGGAAAGCATGTACCAAAGAAACTGGGCCTCATTTTTTTTTATCTTTTATTGTTAATATGGTGTCAACTGTTTACCAACCATCATTCAAAAAAGTATTTTATTTTAAAGGAAAATGCTTCATTAATTAAACATTAATAAAGAGCTTCAATGGGCTGGTATCAGAAACAAATACATAACATACCATTGAAGAAATTAACCAAAAGAAATTTGCTCGGGCAAATTTTTAGTTGTCTAGTTTAATTATAGTATTTATTTTTTTACCTTGGATAATTTCCCCACTCGAAAGCCACTTATTGAAGATCAACTTTTTTACAATTTAGATCGTTTCTTTTCTTTGTTCTTTAGCGAAAAAGAAAAAAGAAGAAATTATTTTTAAAAAAAAAAAATTAACGGATCAAAGTTAAACACGCATCTATCCAAACGCAGAGGGGTTTTTATCTCTTTAGTATTTCTTTCGTACACTCCAAATAAATATGTTAGAATATTACTTTAATTTTTTTTTTAATTTCAAATGTACAATTATAGAAATGTATTATATATTCACTATATATTTTTTGATAAAGATTTGGGTGCAGCTAGCAGCACACTTTAAGCACTATAAATTTTTTTTAATCTCTTTTTGTTTTAAAGAAATTCTTTTGTGTGACTTTAAAATTGTAGTATTTGTAGCGGTGCAGCCATGATATTTTTTTTGTATTAAAATAAGAAAAATACTTACTCTTGCAAAAAGAGACAAGCCGATGTTGCTTCATTTTGTGTCACAAAATTTTTATTTTAACAATATTTTTTTAGAAGAAAGAAAAAAATTGTCATACCAAATGGTACCACATCAACGCTAAGAAGAGTTTATCTCCTTATTTATAAAAAGACAAATATTACTCTTAAAACAATAATAATAATAATAATTATTATTATTATTATTATTGAAGAATGATTAAAACTAATTTAGAAATTGTTATATAAATTAGTTCTGAAATTTATTGAGCCCAAAATGAAAAATTACACGGAAGAATTCACATTAAAAAAAGGCCTTTAGGAGGTGATTGGATGAGCTTTTGACAAAAAGTTAAATTGAGAAATTATTTTGAAGAATTATATGGAGTGATTAAAAATTAACTGTTATAATTAAAAACTCGTTTGGATAGTTTCTTTTGTAGAAGAGTTAGAGTCAAAACTTTATTTGTATGTAGATTTGAAATAAATAGTTATTTAGAGTAGTTAAAAAAATGATTAGAAATGAATATTAAAAATGAGTTATTTTAAGCGATTGAAATAAATTGTTAGAAATGATTGAGTAGTTATAAATAAATTATTAGAAATAAATAATTAGAAATGAGGAATTATTTTTAATAATAAAAATGATAAGTTATATTAAATAGTTATAAAAATTCGTTTAGATATAGATTTTCACGGAAAAATTAATAAATCTTTCATTTAAATTCTCCTTAAATACGACAAACAGATACCCCCTAACAAGTAATCAATGAGTTTTAACTTAAAATCTCATATTAATTTGAATAATTCTCATATTATTTAATACAATATTAAAGTACATCAAATTTAAATAAATATTTGAAACTATTTAAATAACAAATTTAAAGTATGAGACTAAAATTGTATTTTAACTAAAATAAAAAGGCTGTTGTCTGTTATGCAACTTATCATTGATCTTCTTCCATTCACAATTTCAAGAATGAATATCAACTTGTCACTGTCAGTTTTGTTATTCAATACAATAATAATCACAATTTTTTATCTTCATTTTTTAGAAACAAGCACAATGTTAAGATAAGCATGGAGGATATTATTAATTATTATTCATTTAAATCCCCAAACATAATTCTTATTTATTAAAAGGAAAATGGTACTAAATAGATCATTTTCAATAAATATTTGTAAATATAGACTTCTAACTTTTTTTTTATTTTTAATTTTTGTTTTTAAATTTCGAATTAATCTTCTTTTCTAAACCTTATTTTGCCCTTTAATATATTAATTGATTTCATTTAATATTCGAAATGTCATCTTTATACTTTCCATAAGCAATAAATGTCAAATTCGAAAATGTCTTTTTCATACATATCATAGTAATTGTAAAATTAATTGGTCGGATTTTTAATTGATTTTTCCATTTCTCTCACCTCTTTATTTCTTATTTCATCAAATTAATTGTCAAATTCTCTCACATCTTTTGTCAAATTAATTTGTCTAATTATCTCACAACTTTTATTTCTATTCCATTTTCATATCAGTTGCCTTTTTCGATTCTCCAATACTCCAATCTTTTTCTCTATTCTCAAGTCAAAAAGCTTCAGCCTCCATACATTTCGACGACCTGTTCTTTTTTCGTCGACCACTTTATCCCACCATGTAGTATTTCTTTTCATTTTAGTCATTCAATCATTCGACTTCACAGTAGTAGTTATACGTACTAATCATTCAAAGCTTTTTTATTTGTTTTTCTTCCTGAATTCCCTTCATTTCATCCCATAAAAAATTCGCTGTTCATTTTCTGGATTTGATATGACTCAGATGGTATAGTATGGTTTTTTTTTTTTCCATTTCATTAATTTTTTTTGCATTACATTCAAAAGAAATTCATCTTGTACCATGTCTTTTAATCATGATTCGATATGTCTCATACTCATATATTTTAAAATAATATTTACACATCTAAATTACAATGTATTGTTATAATTGATTTTACACACATTTACAAGATTGTATAATATATACGGTACAGTATATGTTTTCATAATAGGCATTATAGATCATGTATGACTTATACGGTACAAACAATGTTCTTCTATTGTATTCATTTTATTCATATCCAGTACATCTTCCAAACTCTTATTGTAATCATAACATATTTATTACGCAATACAGTATTGTCTACACATTTATAGTATATGTATAATAATATATTACAGTACTCTGTGGACATGTTAGTGATAAAGTATAACTTCTTCTTATAGGTTCTTAGAGAATTTCAATCTGTATTGCATATAGTGGACTTTTCATGCACGTCATCTTTTACTACAGACACATCATCCGCCAGTATATGCTCATCCTCGTCACTGGACTCTCTATGCACGCCATCTAAATTCATTTCAGTTTCTTCTCCCTCTAGTTGCTACAGTAAACATGTAATTAACCAATACGAACAGTGTATAAAATACAGTATATAACGCATCAAACTGTCCATACCTCAAAATCGTATCCGAAAAGTACTATTACTGTACATGTCTTTTCTGTACCTGCTCCTACCGTATTTCCAGACATTATTTCTTCCTTTCTACATTGTTCTTCAACACTATTTTTAGTATTCATATCTATTTCAACTTCAACGTCCCTTTGTGTCCTATCTCCACATTTCCCTGCTTTCACCATTTTAATACCCTAATTACAAATACAACCCACTTAACTATACCAACTGTAGTATACAAAAATGCAGTAAACAAATTTGAAATAAACCAAAATGAAAAGTTAAAATCCTATCCGACAACCACTTTACAGTATATGAATTTACTAACCCATTTAGTTTAACACAAAAACTACAATACCCTCTAATTTATTGACGATTATTACAAAATCCCAAGATTACAACACTTATATTTCCAGGTCCCCTCACTCTCCAATATCGAATAACAGATTGACTGTATTTAAAAAACCTTAAAAACTAAACATAACTATAAACCTACCGTATGATGAACTTCAATTCGTCTTCC
>JBBMKA010046135.1:0-13067 GCA_037833695.1 Sechiopsis laciniata
GAAAAAGGTGAAAAAGGCAACTTCTTTGATTCTTCACAAAACAAAAAAATCGCATGGTAGCCCCATAAGTTCACAAACAATTGAAAATTGGATTCCAAAAAATGACCACACAACTGGGAAAATCACAAATTTGAACAGGAATGAACTGAGAAAAGTAAAAAAGAAAAGTTGAAATCAGACATTTTAATTGAAGGGGAAAAAAAATCCCACTTCACTTCTTCCAAGAACTGACTGTACCCAATTAAAAAACAAACTCCAGCATGAATGATTTCGAAACCCCATTAGCCAAAGGGTCCTGCACATTAGTTTCAGCCCAAAAATACATAAAGCTAAGAATTTTCTCAAGAAAATCAATGAATTAAAGACACTGTTGTCAGAATTGAACTTGAAAATCAAGAGTAAAAAAAGGGCAAAAGAAAAGAACAGAAAAAGAAAAAAAAAAGTTGGGAAAGGTAAGAACTTATGGAGAATGGTCGACTCCCAGAATCACGAGCCTCTGTTATTGCTCAAAAACCAGTGCAAATGTCAGCTCGGTTTTTTACTCGGCGGGTTCAGCGACGGTCGCAACTAGCGAGTCGCAAAGTTTCACCGAAGAAGGTGAAAACTTAATCGGTTTAGACGAAAATAAAATATTGGGCCTTTGGGCCGACCCTATACTTTTTCAGCTTTCCACTGTTAGCGACTCCGACAACTCAATCCAAATGATAAGTATTGAGTTTGAGTTCTAATTTTTTTTTTTTTTTTAATAAATTTTTTGTGAGTTATAATCTTATAATCTTTTTTTGAGTTTGCAAGTTTTCTTTTTGCCACATACAATTCAAATTAAAGAGTGGTTGACCTCTTAACTTGATTGATTGATTGTAATACAATTCAACGAATGAATTTGAATTCAAACTTAAAAAATGGTATTTTGTTACTGTGTACACCTTTATTAAATGATGTTATCTCACGTTTATCTATCAACTTTTAAATATTTAATTTAGTTCATCAATTTATAAAAATGGTCATTATGGCAAATTCTTTTTAAATAAAAAATCTTATTTTTTGTTCAACGGCAATCAAGAAAAGGGAGATTCCAATCCGTAAAATATCATTAAAATTCTACTCTTATTGTTAAAAAAACTTACTCTTTATTATTTTTTTTAAAAATAATTATTCTTAGAAATATATTCATATTTGTTCTTTCTTATTTTAAATTTATAATATCATTAAATTCAAATATACCATGGATACCAACTTTTTTGAGTGTGGAACTGAAATTGGCCATTAACCAAAATAAAACAAACTCCACGAGGTACCAAAATGATATTTTTAACTTTTGTTAGTAAAAGATGTACTACTAACCATCATGAGTGGTCTAAGTGTATTAGAGAATATGGGGTTCCATACCAAATACCCATTTGGGCTTTATGAGCTCTGATACTATATTAGAGAATATGAGGTTTCACTTCAAAACTAATTGACAATGGGGGTAACTCATATCTCTTATTAATTGTTATGAGGTCTCCATTCTTTTCGATGTGAGATTCTTAACAAAGTGATCAAGAAGACGTAAGGAATCAAAGAGTTATCAATTTATCGAACTAATTTTCGATTTTCTTGACAGCCAAATGCCATAGGATTGGTGTTCGGTGAGAATAGTCGAAAGAAAGCCTTTCGTATCATGAAAAGAAAGAAACTTATAATTCAAACTCAACACTATCACTTGCATTGAGAACAGTCGAAGTTAGGTGGTCATTTAATCCCTCAACCAAGAAAGTCAAAAGCAACCCCATAAGGAAGTTTGGAAATTTTCAAAGGTATTGGTTGAGAAGTATTGGATTAAACTGGATAGACAGAATCATTTCATTACAGTCCTCAAGCTAGTGGTTTGAATTTTCAAAGAAATAAAGAGAAGACTCAGTCTCACAGTTAAATACACCATTTCTCTCAGTGAAGGCCTCTGTGACTATAAAAAAGTCACATTGATAGAAGAAACTTCATTCTTGTTCTTCTAATTGGTCATATTTATTTGAATTTCAAACAGAGAAGATGTTGGATTGTTATCGGAGGCTCTCTTCTGGGCTTTCTTACACAGACTTTCTTCAGTTTCTTGAAGCTGATATCAGCCTTGCCAATGCATTGTGAGCTCATCTCTCTCTTTTTTTCTTTTCTTTTTTTCTGAGATATTTTTGTCCTTTTTGTTAATGACATGCCTTTTGTCTTTCAAGCTTGGTTTTAGCATCATTTTTGTTGTGGGATTTTGTAACCCATTGCAAGAAGTCAGTATCTTATAACTTACTTTACAGTTGCATAGTTTTTTTTTTCCCGAGTGTAGTCGTGCTCCTCGAGAGACAAATCTGACCCTACGATATTTGTCAAGAAAATCTCTAAAAACTTAATCTTACTACATTTGGTTTCAAAGTAAGTCCCTGAATATTAAACCTTAGGTAGGTGATCACCATAGCTTGAATTTACTTTCTTCGAGCCTTTTAGGGGCGTTTGGACCCGTTTAAGGGTGAGTTAGGTTGGATTATAATAACCCAACCTGTGTTTGAGCCACAGTTATACCTGTGTGTTAGCCTCTAACCCTTTGTTCTAACTGTAATAACCCCAACTCTATTATAATAATTCCTCTATAATAAAACTCTCTGTTATTATAACATGTATCCCAAATATAGATTATCAAAACTTAATTTTGTTATGATAACGGGCATCCCAAATGCAAATTATAATAAGTTCATAATGTCCACCATTTATAATAACCTGACCGTTGTCCCAAACACATCCTTAATATTTACATGACCCTTGACCTCTAAAACAACTCAAGAATAGTTGTCAAGAAAATCCCTACAATATTAATTTATAAGTAGGTGACTCAACCCATAAACTTTTAGTTCTCCATCCCCAAGACCCTTTTGACTATTAGACCAATCCTTAATGATTTACAGTCGCATAGTTCAAAATGGTAAAAGCTCAAATATCTACTCTACTTTTTCTTTGAACTCAACTAACTTTTTGGTTATCAGATCATACATCATGCTAGTTGAGCTTGTTGGCCTACTTTAGTTGTTGTTGAACTAAAAAAACATTACTTTACATCTTTGTGGTATGAAACACTTTTTCATGTCAAAGTTGATGAAAATGTGGCTGGAAAAAGTTAGCAAGGTTTGCCTTTATGGTGTTCTGGTTTTGGTTCCATAGTTGTGTTTTTGAAGAAGAGAAAAAGAAGTTGAAATTTTTCTGCTTTTGATGTTGTTTGATAGAAAGTTATTTATGTTTGAGCACTGAAAAATCATTATGAAACTGGTTGCATAGGCTTCAAGATCCTGAGTTAAGTCTCAATAAAATATAATCCTTGTGGTCTATGAAAGTGCACATTGGAGTAGGTGAAGTATCTTCAAAGTTAGTTAGGTGGTCCATGAGCACAATTCAAGTAGTGGAGGTGTCAATATTTCTGTTATAAAAAAGTCATTTGAGGACAAAAGTTAATAGCTGCTTCCTTCAATTTATTATTTGTTGCCTGTAGAAACTAGATACGTTGTGTTGTCAAAATAATTAGTTCTGGAGTTTCTAGCATATTTCCAATGCAAGTTAGATCAAAGGTCAAAGCGTGCTGAGCCTAGTGCTGAACCTAGAGGTCGCAGGTTCGAATCCCCCAACCCCAAATTTGTTGTACTAAAAAAATAAGGCATGTTAGAACTAAGAGCTAAAAATGTTAGTTTGAATATGGGAATGAAACCATTATCTTATATTGAAATCTTTAAATGATTCAGTGCAGCTTCCTTTCCAAGAGGCAAGGATGGTTCCTCCTTCCAAATGAAATTGGTTGGCAACCAATTGGCACCAGTTATTATTTACTTGCTTCAATGGATGGATTGCTCATGTTCATATCTTTCTATGAGTTACTTCAACCTATTCTACATAGTTTTGTACAAGGTGAGCAAGTTTAAGCAGAAAAGATAAAAGTGTATAATAGAAGAGAGAAGACTAATGAATTTTGAACATTTGTGTTAATCTCCAGGTGCAATCAGATGGAAGGCCAGATATCACAACATGCGGAAGGAAAGCAACTATACGTGAATTCTACTGTATGGGACCAATCACTCTTGCTCCCTTCTTATCCTTATTTATTATTTATTTATTTTGTTAAGTGTCCAAGTCATATTGCGTGCATCTCGACTATTCTCACGTAACAACTTCTTAATCTTACTACATTTGGTTTCAAAGTAACTCCCTGGATATTAAACCTTAGATAGGTGATCACCATAATTTGAATCTACTTTCTTCGAGCCTTTTAGGGGCGTTTGGACCCATTTAAGGGTGAGTTAGGTTGGATTATAATAACTCAACCTGTGTTTGAGCCACAGTTATACCTGTGGGGGCCTCTAACCCTTTGTTGTAACTATAATAACCCCAACTCTATTATAATAATTCCTTTATAATAAAACTCTCTGTTATAATAACCTACATCCCAAATATAGATTATCAAAACTTAATTTTGTTATAATAACGTGCATCCCAAATGCAAATTATAATAAGTTCATGATGTCTACCATTTATAATAATATTTACATGACCCTTGACCTCTAAAACAACTCAGAATAGTTCGATGCGCTTATTATTGTTCAAAATACGTCAAGCAAAAAATTTGAATGTGCCCTTGTTCTGGCTTGGTTCTTTTGTATATCAATTGGGGGTGTTTCGGCCACTAAGAATAAGGAGGAGAATGGGAATGAGGATGATTCCCCGTGTTTGGGCCACTGAAAGTCATTCCCTCTTTAATCACGTTTTCCAAAAATAACTTTTTTCATTCTCCCCCCTAACTACTTTTTATTCTCTCCAATAACTTTTCATACATCACGTCACTATTTTTCACTTTCATTATATTCATTATTTTATTTTTCCCATAAACATTACCTTCACCCCAAACACAAATCATTCTCCCCATAATCATTACCTTCACCCAAACACAAATAATCATTCCCCGATAATCATTCTCCTCCCTATTCTCCTCCTCATTCTCATTCCCTCCTTAATCATTACCATTTCCCTTGCCACAAACACACCCTTGACAACAATCATCTTTATGCATCATTTTTCTTCTGGAAAGGAAATGATTTGTGGCAAACGTCTAAAGATGTGCTTGCATTGTCCGGCTAAAACAACCAGAAAACTTAAGTTTTTCTGTATTTCAAAGTTCGAAGCTTCAACTGATCTTATTATTCTTTAACATGTATGCAGCTGTTATATTACCATCCCTGCAGCTTCTCTGTGATTATGCCTCACAGATAGATAGCATTGAAGATCCCCACAACGTAATGACGATCACGAAGCGATTAGAACACAAGAGTAAACTTTTTAACTTGGACAAAGAAAGAGAAGATGAATGTGGGATTTGTATGGAGTCACGTACCAAAATTGTGTTACCCCATTGTTGTCATGCTATGTGCACAAATTGCTACCATGACTGGTATTCAATGCTTCACCCTTATGTCCATGTCTTCAACTCAGTGCATTGTTAATGGCTGAAGGTACTTCTATCAGGAAAAAAAAAACTTTGATGCTCCTTTCCCTCATCTATTACAGGAAATTGAAGTCCGAATCTTGCCCGTTCTGTCGCGGAAGTTTGAAGAGAGTGGCCTCGGGGGATCTCTGGGTTCTCACGTGTGGTAATGATGTGATCGACACTCGTACTATCATGAAGGAAGATATGTTACGCTTCTATCTTTTTATAAACAACCTACCTGAGGATACACCTGATGTACTATTCTTAATGTATTATGAACACTTGTTGTAACAAACCAAATGATGATGAGATAGTACATTGGAGGAATTTGCTGACTATCCACAAATTTGGATGGGTGATTTTCGTCCTGATATCGGCACTCATTACGTTGCTGCGTGAATGTGTGGAATGCTGCATTGTTCGTTGGCAGTAATGCAGTTTGTATATGAGGTTCTTTTCTAACATAATATAATAGTTCTTGAGTTTGAGTTATGTTCTTCCATTTCAGCATTATAGCCATTAGTGTTGTTAAATCAAAGCTCTATCATCAGTTTACTTGCGGTTTTCTCTTGAGGAAAAGTTCAATAATGTGTTATGCTGGAATTTTCTTTCAGAGGCACTTTTTAAAAATCAGAACTACTTCTTTTTCTCTATTGATTATGATCAGATCTCCTCATTAAATAAATTGCATTGCTGTGTGGTTCTCTGTCCCGAAAGATGGCCTCGTTTGTAGAGGCTTGAGATCTCTATTAGATAATGTGCATTGCTGGAATTTTTTTTTAGCTTTCCAATTTTGATTTGATTTTTAAGAACATAATAAAATATAAATATCAAAAAATGAAAACTATATGTTCGAGTAATAGTTGAAGGCTTATATTTAAAAAACCAAATGATTATCAAATAGGCTAAATAATTAATTTCTAGTTTTGAAGAAATGAACCCAATAATGAGAAAACACAATTAATGTCCAACAAGCTACTGGTAGTAGGCTGGGTAAGAACACAAATACAGCTCATGCTAGTTTTATAGCTAAACTTTAGAATTCTCAAAGATAAATGCTAACAAAACAATCAAACTGATACATTGTCAACATCCTATCCCTGATGACGTTTCCTGTCCAACAAGCTACTGAAAGGAGGCTGAGTAAATCCACCTTCAATGAACATGCCATGAACTACTTTATACATAGCTTCAGTGAGGTGAACTCCATCCCAGTTGATGTATTCTGATGGGGTTCTGCAGGAGCTGACCGAAGACATTCCACAGCCCGTAAACACGTTGAAATTGTAAGGCTCACCGACACCGCAACAGGCTTTGAAGCGCTCCTTGAAATGGTACTTGCTGGGATTCTTCATGACCGTTCGATATGCATTCCAGTAATCGGCGTAAACGATGACCGCTTGAGGAAATTGCCTTCTTAAAGATTGCAATGAGGCCTGGAGAGCAGCATTGTGATAGTAGGTTTGATTGTTTGTGCTCCTCACGCAGTCGATCTCGTCTCTGTCATTGACAGGAGCTAGATACATTGCTAATGGTAGACATCCACTTGGTGGTAAGCCTTGAACAACCACATAGTTTGCACCCTTCTTCAGTAGAGACTGAAAAATCAAATCAAAAGCAAAGGATGGCATAGTCAAAGAATGTAGACATCATTTGTGAACTGTTAAGCTTTCTGAACTTTTCTCAACATCTCAATTAAAGCTTTATACTAAGTATGTTTCTAATATTCTATAGATTAAGAACTTTGTGGAGGTCATGTCATTTTACCTGTAAAACTCCAGTAACGCTGGCGACACCGAGCTTACGGATGGTGTCATCAGGAAAAGAAGATCCAATGGTATAAGCATAATCATTGACTCCAATTTCACCAACCCAGAACAAAGCATCATCAAGTGCAGCTTTGCATTGTGTCTCTGACTCTGGCCCTCCACATCCTTGAGTCGCCATGAACTTGTTGAACCAAAGGAGCTGAGTTTGGATAGATTCAGGAGTAATGTCAAGGCTAAGGTTGTTTCTAACAAAGAAATCATGGTTTATAGCTGTGGAACCTGCAACAGCAAAGTTCACTCCATGAAAGGAGTCATTGCCCTTCAAATATTTATAAGGTGGCAAGAAAGGTAAGGACAGTGTCTGAGCTACGAAGTCAATCAACAGTCGTCCATCCGAATATCGGTTGGTTGAGTGGTGAAAGTAGGTACTGCCATAAGGAGGATTCGAGACATGGCCGAATCCGGTTGGTCCCGATAAAGACCTTGTATTGCCAGTGTCTGTGAATGAGTCTCCAAAGGCATAGATCTTATTGAAGAGAAGTGGATGCGCCTTGGATGCATTTGGAGAAGCTGAAGCAAAAGAACACCAGAGAATTAAGATAGCAATGCAAGATGTCAAAGCCACCATCATTTTGAAGTTCTTTTGATATATGGGAAGCTCTTACTCTGTGGATGTTCTCTTTGGTTTGTTTATAATTTATATAGTACATAAATCAGGTAAAAAACAAATATTTATTAGATTTTCATCCCACACAACAACAATTACTTTTATGTTGCCAACAAGAACTAAGCTAACTGCATGATGTATGGCCGAATAAGAAGAGATTATAGGTTCAAATCCTCGTGACCAAATATAGTTAAAAAAATAATAATAATAACGTTTTCATTTCTGTTGGCTTCATTTCTTCCCCACAAGTCTCACCAAGTTGTTGGACCAAATATAAACGGTGTCTTCATCCTTTACCCTTCATGGATATTGTTAAATCTATAAAGACCACATAAATAAGAGCTTTAGCCTTGAAGCCAAGCCAGGATATCAAGTAGTTGAAAAAATTTAGTTGAGAATTCAATAAGAACGGTTCATCACCAACCTTGGTTTTTTTATTTTTTTTTTTCCTATTTTTAGAACTTTCTCCATAATGTTAGAGAAAAGAGCTTCGAAAAGCCTATTGACCAATAAAGGTGTCAACTACCAGTATTGCTTTCTGGGTGCCGATTTTAATGCTTGCCACTCTATCTCTTCATGGATCATTTCCTCTTATGAATTCACTTCAAACAAAGAGGTCCACAGAAAAATTATCAACAGTCACCTAATTTGTCTACACATTTATTGTAAAGTTTGGTTTATTGTATAGTTTATAAGTATTTGACTAGAGAAACTGTCGGTGGCAGTTTGGTTTTACGTCAAAGAATGTTAAACTAGCTGGTAAGTTCTGTTGTTTAGAAGGATAGAGACCAGAAGATCTTGCCGTGACCAAATATGAAATCGATCAATTCATAAGCTAAGAATATCCTTAAAATAAGGTTCCGAGGCTTCTATTACCTCTACATAATACACAATAGTGGGTTCAGCAGAAAGGGGTCAAGACAGCAAGGAATTTTATACAAGATTGATGACAACAGCTACAGCTTTTAATTGATAATCAAACGGAAATCTACTATCCTTTCCATCTCCTCTTCATGACACAGTCTTCATGTCCTAACTATCGCCATTTCTGGCACTTTGTTGCATTCGTGACTCGTAAAAGAGTCTAACTGTCGAGAAGATTAAGGAAGGTTCAGCCATTGCACCATTGCCGTAGTCCCCACAGGCTAGCCTCTTCGTAACAGGTGGAATGAGAGTTATCCCAAGCTCATCGATTGCAATGAGATGCCGCTCGGTGAAAGGGTTGGTCCACATATAGGTGTTCATAGCTGGTGCAACGAAGAGTGGCTTGTTATAGTCCCATGCTCGCACGACACACGTCAATAGATTGTCACATAATCCGCCAGCAATCTAAGACAAAAGCAAATGACAGCATTAAGTTAAAGAACGATTGCTTTTTTAGTTTTTAATTCACCAAAAGTTCAAGAAGGATTAGTTTGAAGATAGATTGCCTTTTTATACTAAAATACACATATACAGTCAGGAACTACCATGTCTTTTTTCGTCAAAGAAACATTCAGAAACTACCATGTCAAGTTGTAGAATAAGATACACAAGTATCAATGCTAAAATGCCTAAAGCAGAATATTTTAAGGTCTCTTTTTCTTCAGTGATTATAGCAATTGAGCTGAAAAAAGCTATAGAAAAAGCAGAAAAATAATTCATAGAAAAATGGTATAAGTTATAAATGAGCCATGTGAGCCACAAATCCAATGCAGATGTAGGCGTATCTATAAACATAATAGCAGTTCAGACAACAGTAGCATTCAAAAGAGTAGACAAACAGGCTGGACATCAACACACATCTATAACCAAGATGGAACGGACAGAACAAAAAAAAATCAATCAGAAACCAACTCAATTTTACAAAGATGATACATATATATATTTTGATATCCAAGACTGTCCGGGCCAGATTGCATGCACCTCGACTAATATCACGGGATATACCCGCCTGACCCTACAGGAAGCTCGAGAACCTTCTTTGCTCGGCCAGACCCTCTCCAGGTTTCTCTATTGCTCATGACTTGGTATAGAGTCCGAGTAGTCGTCGGCCTTCCCACCGAAAGGCCTATATTTAAATGTCAAGGAAACTCGTAGGGAATTAATTCCTAAGTAGAAGACCACCATGGATTGAATAGTAAAAAATTAATTCAAAGATGAGATATATCAGATTTCGAGACCAACCCAATTTCTAAATGGAGCATGGTTCCCTATACCGTATGCCAATTATCAATAACATTCAGCCCCTAATTGACATTTTGAAGAATGAGATTAGAAATAAACATTTTCTAAAACACCAATCGACCCAAAACTTTAACCTAATGGGTTAAGGTAAATTTAATTATATAAACCAACACTTTCCTTACTTGTGAGCTTGAAAATTTGAGAAATGCCTTACAAATAGAATCCAATATTAATAGGGAGGAAACAACTTGACAAAAGTTTGAATACATAACCTACTACTCTCATATCATGTTGAATTACGTAAATCACCAATCAACCCAAAAATATAAGTTAATGAATTAGGGTAAATTTAATTATATCAACAACATTTTCCTCAAATTTGAGAAATGCCCTACAAATGAAATTCAATTTCAATTGGAGAGGAAACAACTTGACAAAAGTTTGAATACATGACCTACTGCTCTCATATCATGTTGAATTATGTAAATCATCAATCAACCCTAAACCTAAAAACTTAACCTAATGGATTGGAGTAAATTTAATTATATAAACCAACATCATCTTTGTTAAACTACGACGGTACCTTGCCGAGCGTGTTAGCAGACAGAGGGGCAATGACCATGATATCAGCCCACCGGCGAAGCTCAATATGAAGAACACTATCTCCAATTTTGTTCCAACCAGTCCACTCATCTTCATCAGTGTACAGTACAGCATCCTTAGGCAGAGATGCTCGATCAATGAAGTGTAAAGAGGCCTTAGTAGCCACTGCTCTAACATCTGCCCATTCAGAGAAAGAATGGTAGAGATTCCCAAACTTAATTGAAGCTACACTTCCACTAGCAGCAAGCAAAATCCTGGGTTTTCTCTGCGCATTATTGACTTGCATTGCCTCTCGTTCTGCATTAGCAGCTTCTGGATATGCCATGCTCTATGGAACAATCTCCCAATACAGGCTCGATTTGAAGCGTCGTCAACACGAGCAATTGAACCTAAAATGACGATCGAATTCGAAGGGGAACTTTTAACCTCATCGACCGCAAAATTGCTCGAAATTCAACTTGGGAATTCATATTTCAAACGGAAAATAACAATGGATGAAAGAAAATAGAACAAACCCACTAAAATTTGTCACCAAAATGATGAAATTAGCATGCAGATTCAGAATAAAACAAGTTCGAATTGGAAATTTCGGTACCTGAAACTTGCCTCTCTGTTGTTCCAATGCAACTCTTCCCAGGATCCAGGGTTTAGCACAGAAAAAGACCGAAGAGAGAGGGAGGAGAAGAAAGGAGATACCGGTTCACTAAATTGCATTTTTTTAATTTTTTTAAACGGTCGGTTCATGCCTAGTACCGGTCCTAGAATAAACCTTTTTTCTTTTTTCTAGTAACGGTCGGTTCAATAACAATCGATACAAAATGTTATGGAAACTCTGCTATTTTTGGCATCAAAATAGTACTTGGGAATTAAGAACAAAAACAAATTTAGTTCATTAATTTTATATACTAATGATTAAGAGGTGTTACTGTTCATCTACTGAATTTTATAAGCACAAAGACGATGAGGGGTCAAAATATTGTTAGTGCAACTTTTTGGTGGCTTTAGTGTGACAGGAATACAAGAGTTTTCAATGATAGCCATAAATACAAGACTTTCTTATTGTGCTAAATCGTCTTTATTTAAATATTATGATATATTTATTATCGCTCTCAATTGGAATAATTTTTTGTAAGAACTCTATGCAAGTCTTTTACCTTTTTGGGTTTGTTTCTTACATACCCATCTAATAAAGTATCTTCTTCCAAAAAAATAAATAAATAAACGTGTAATCATGAAATTGAAATAGATTATCATCAATTAAATAATCATAGTGCCACCAATCCATTAAGTAAATTAAAACTGCAACTTTGATGACTATGTTTTACATTAATAAACTATCTTCCATCTTGACAAAGAATATTATTTTTAGAAGAGGTGATAACTACTTGTGAGGCTGCCCAACCTAATATTAAACTTTGGGAATATAATTTTAACTTCAAGAGTATAGTACATATTTATATCATAAAGGCTTTTTTAATTCAATAAAAAAATTATGGGATGAGAATAGAATTGATAACTTTAAGAATATATTATATATTTGACTTTCATAAAGCTGTGTTGATTTTATATCAAAAGAAAAAGTTGGGTTGATTTTGGTTTATTGGTTGTAATTCAACTTTACGATCATAATTTCGATTTTAAAAATTAATATTTGACTCCTATTTTATTTGAGACTAATAATATTATCTATGTGAAATTTGTTGTGAACAAAAAATTAAAAAAATTAAAAAAAATTCCACACTAAATCAATAACACATAAATTATTGCTAAACTAAGTTTAAAAGGTATTGACTTTAATAATGTTTGAAAAATTAGTGTTTTGTACTTAAAAAAAAGTGTTTTTGTGCCAAAAATGAGTAGTATCATGTATGAAATGGTAATTCAACAGTAGTTCGGTGATACCAATATTTATCTAACAATCAAAAGGTTATAGGTTTAAATCTCTCCACTCGACACGATTGAGTCTAATAAATATGATTGTATTAAAAAATAAATGAAAAGTTAGTCTTTTAGGCCCCATTTGGTTTACAAACTTTTGGAAACTATTTTTTTATTTTTAAATTTTAATTTAATTTTAAAAATATAGGTAAGATATAAATATCAAAATAAAAAATATATATATAATAAAATATTTATTATAAACTTAAATTTTAAAAACAAAAAATAAAATAGTTATTAAATGACCTTTGATTTTTTTTTTATTATAGTTTATTGAAATCGGTTGGAGAATTTAAAAACGACGTGTATCTGACGCTATCTTGCTTGTCGTTTTATCTATCTCAAGGTTTTCCATCCTATTTTGTTCACATTCTCAATTATATTTTTTTTCATTCCGTTTCTGGTCTCTCCGTATCCGATCCCACAGCCCTGCGTC
>JBBMKA010046135.1:13167-53859 GCA_037833695.1 Sechiopsis laciniata
TTTTGTTCACATTCTCAATTATATTTTTTTTCATTCCGTTTCTGGTCTCTCCGTATCCGATCCCACAGCCCTGCGTCCTGCAATCATGGCGTCGGTAAGATTTATTCACCATTTCTCTATGATCTTCATGTATTCTTAATTTCATCTTCCATTTTTATTTAGTTGAGGAACCTGAACTGTTCGCGCTACGAATTATTTTGCGATTGCGTTCATTGGGGGATGATCAAAAGGGGTTGATTAAACACCAATTGATGATTAGGTTATATGGTCCCATTCGTAGAATTTGGTTATTGATTAATTTGGAAATAACAGGACTCTCTGAATGAAACGACTAATCGCCATTGTTATCTTTGATTTGTTTTGGCCTACGAGCTGTTAGCTTGAACAAATTTTCAATCATGGTAGTCTTATTAGGGAGTTTCTGGATTGGATACATAGGATAGATTGGGTGTAGAAATCCAATGCCAACATTTATAGCTTCATTGTTCAAGAAAAACCATGGGCTCATTCATTCTTTAGCTAGGTTCGATGCTTCTCTATAGTGTGCTTTTAAGGAACTTTATAATTATTATATAGCCCTTTTTTATTCATGGGAGCCTTTTCTTCCTTTCGTTTTTTTTTAAATAAATCCGTCAGGTTACGCGCATATCGACTATTTCACGGGGCTCTACAATATTTGGATGTCAGGGAAACCGATAGGAAATTAATTTGTTGGTAGCTGTTAACCATGCATTGCACCTATCATCTCTTACTTTTTCTATAAGGAAAAAGAACTATTTCATTGATAAAATGAATGAGTTACAATGGGGGACAGAAGGTCCACTTCAGCCAATTACATAAAGAAGGAGGTTGAAAGAGAAAGAAAGGCGATGCCTATCTTCTTTTACAATAAAACTTAGAAATCACCTCTTACTTTTCCAAGACCCTTTAGACCATTATGCCACTTGTTCTCTTTGGTATTTATTTTTAGGTTTTTGTTTAAGGAACCCTTTTGGTGGCCTTGTTGTTTGTATTTTTTTTCCATTTTCTCAATGAAACTTGCGTTTTTTCATCCATAACGAAAACCATGTAGGAAACACAATCAACATTCCCTGTGCATAGGAAATCGAAAAATACCGATCTAGATAAGGGAGTATTGTCCATAACGCTTATTTGCAGCTTTTATCCGTCAATGCGCCCCATACATGAATTAAATTCTGTCATACGTACCTTGTTCTTCCATTTGTCAATCCTTGTAGGTTGTCCTTTGAACTTCTTTTTTAGTTTTACAACAATCGAGGGTGGGAGGATTCGAACCCATGACTTTGTTGGTCATTGAAAATACCTTGATACCGCTGAACTCCTGCTCTTGTTGGCGGGGGGTTGTCCTTTTTACTAATAAAGTCTCATTTAGATATCATTGCATTATTGCAGCAGGACAACAAGGGTCGTCCACTGCCAAAGTTTGGTGAATGGGATGTAAACAATCCTGCATCTTCAGAAGGATTTACGGTCATATTTAACAAGGCCAGAAACGAGAAGAAGACGACTGGAACTGTGGCCAATGTGGTTCAACCCCAAAGCAAAGAACCTGTCTATAACAATGAAAGCTTCCCTCAGTATCCTCCATCCAAGGTCTGTTTATTTCAAGACTTGAGAATCAATTTGTTCTTCATATCTTAAGCCTAATATATATTTTGGTATTTGGATGCAGAAGAGGTGGTTTTGCTGTGGTTGAAGACACAGTGGTTTCAAGATCTCGAGTTTGTGTAATCTGTTGTGAAAGCCCGTAAATTGTGAGAGCCATATCCAACCGCGGACCACTGGTTCCCAACCCAAGCTGTCGCTCCAACAAATGATTCAATGTTATTTCTCTTCACTTTTCACATTGGCTTTCATGCTTTATTAACGTTATATAATAACTTATATCACATGTTATTCTGTTTTAATACAGGATGGAAAAGATAAATTACGGCCTGTTTGATAACCAAAATCCTACTTTCCCTCTAGTTCATTGTTGTGTCTTTTTTTTTTAATCAAATAGGGATGTTTAGAGAAGGAGAATGAGAATTATTATGGGAGAATATAAAAGAAAATGATTCTCTGTATTTCAGTTGAAAAAAGTGATTATGGGAAAATAATTATGCGTTTGAGGAAGATGAATGAGTATAGAGAAAATAAAATAATAAGTAGGATGAAAGCGAAAAATAGTTATACAAAGAAAAAAAAAGTTGTTATGAGATAAATAAAATATAGTTAGTAAGAAAATTAAAAGTTGATTTTGGAAAAATATGATTACGAAGAATATGATTTTCGGTAGTCAAAACACCAAAAATCATCATCTTGCCCATTCTTCTCTATGTTTTTGAAAACCAAGTTTCTACTTTCAAAATGAATGCTTCATTAGAAGATATGAAAATAGTTATCAAATGAAACTTAAAAGCCCGTTTGATAACGTTTTCGTTTCTGTTTCTTGTTTCTTAGTTCTATATATATATATATATAAATATATATCGTTATCAAAATTTTACATTTTATAGCATAAATAAATGTTTAGAAGAAAAAAAAAATTAATGGAAAATTATAAATACGTATATTACAGATTTTTTAAATCAAATTATAAATTAATTAAAATAAGATATAAATACACATACTAACCATTCTAAAAAATTTGATTCTATATACCTATAATAAAATTATAAAATAAAATAAAGCAGTTATGTATATAAAAATAGTTTATAAATATAAAATTGTAAATTTTTTGTGGATAACAAATCGTAGTATAATATTTAAGAAATTTATCAATTTCGCTTAATTGAAGTCTAACAACTTTGTAGAAATCAATTCAATGTGATTGAATTGATTTTTCTATAGATTTTTTTTTCTAAAATTTTGATATTTGTAGATTTTTTTTTTTTTTTATCACTAATGAAAAATCATCTATAAAATTAGTATATATTTAAATTAATAATATTGAAATATAAATATTATTATTTATAGAATTAAATTTAAAAATTAGTATATATTAAAATTAAAATAACAAATTATTTATATAAAAAAGAAGTAGAATAGTTATTATATATTGAAATTAAAATAAAATAAGAATATTAATATTATGGTTTTAGGAATTAAATAATATATTAATATATTTCACCAAATTAAAATTGAAATATTGATTTAGAAAAAAAATCTGAAAGAAAAAATAAAAGTTGATTTCAAAATGTTCAAACTAAAAAGAAAAAAATTAAAAAAATTTTAAGGAGGTTCGAAACCTCTGATGTGGGGGTAAATTCAAACTTTTTATCTGCAGAATTTTCCACCCTGCCACAGCCTTGCATTGGGATATGAGTGCACATGCTTTTATAAGAATAAAAGAAAAATTTGAGAAACACATTCAAAAAAATCAGAAACGGAACAAGAGAAACTCCATTCATTTTGAAGCCAAATATGAGAAACGTTTCTGTAAATTTTGGAAACGAGAAACGAGAATAATTACCAAACAAGTCTGTTTCTCAAAAAATAAGAAACAAAAAACGTAAACGTTACCAAACGGTCCTAAATTATCAAAATTGTGTTTCTAACTTTTTGGTGTTCTCGAAGGCTTCTTATGGGGATTTAAAAAAATTCGCATACTTTATTTTTATTCTTATTGCTCATAGTCCTTAAACTGACACAACCAAATTGAACAAAGCAAATATCTGATTGTTCTCAAAAGCTCGGTGTCCTTCAATTTTTCCTCAGATTTTAATAGATTTGGAGAATGAAACGAAATAGTCTATAATTCTTCTTATCAGCAAACTTAAAGCAAAAATCCGTTGATCCTCTCTGTGAAATGAAAGTTGATCTTCAAACCACCAAATAAGATCGTATCTTAAAGCTACAAGATTATAGCCATTGTGTGTAATTAGTCAATACATGAGAGAAACTTGGGTATAATTTACATTTTTTCTGTCAACGTAAATTATAGAAGAAAAGTGCCATCTTTTGAAAATCTTATGGCAGCTCAACCCGATGGAAGACGAGCTGAATATATCCTGTCTCCTGAACAAACAAATACTCAATGAAAAAGCCTATTTCTAGCAGGTCTCTGCACAAATTTCTTATGCAGACTGCTCGACTGTTGCGCTGTTTCCGCTCCCGCCTCCAGCCATTTCAGCCCCTTCTGTGGCGGTAAAGTTACCATAGTGAGGTTGTTGCTGTTCAAGCTCGCTCACGGTTGTAGAACCTGGAAGAATAGGATGGTCAAACCTGCACGATGGCCCGAATTTGCAGATGCCATAGCGACTATAATACGTGCATACATTCTGGTCCTGAATATCAGATAAAAATTCAAAAAAGATGAGTAAACAAGTAAACACAAGAACAATCCCTCTTCAGTTTTGGAAAACAATGCAAGGCAAATCACGGGAAGAGACCAAAGATGAGGGCTGTTCAAGGCGTGCACAAATAGACTGAAAATTTAACAAAAGCAATGTAAAATCATTCCCAGGGCTGATTGAGTTTAGGGGTTGGGAGAGATGAGGAGAGGAAATTATCCAACTCCATGTTTGTTTTTTGTACATACATCCCCAAAAACATCAAATCATCCAACCTCTCTCAACTCCTCCCCAACTCTTCCTCACATCTCATCAAACATATTTAATCCTATAAAATATCAAATCAAACTTTATTACAATAAAAATTAATATAAAACAAAAACTTTTCTCTCTTAAAACACCCATTCCCCAAAAAAAATTCAAACATCTCTATTCAAAACACAAATCCACCCCAAAAAAAAAAAATTTAACATCTCCTCTCCAAAACATCAATTCCCAAACAAATACTTCATCCTTTCAAATCACTCTACTTCCTCTCCATTTCCTCTTCCTCTCCTCTCCCAAACTCCAAAATCCAATCACCCCCAATTGTTTCTCAACAAAATTATTAGATTCTGAGTATAATGATTCCTTTCAGTAAAATACGTTCAAAGAAGTATTATTTAAAGAAAAATATTTCATAAACAACCAGCAAATGAGAAGGGCAAGCTTACAGGTCGCAAAGGCAGGCCTTTGTCATTGAGAGTGCAAATAGGCAACTTTGAGATCCGATCCTTCGGATGGTGGTATTTGCAAAGAGATTTAAATTTACAATCTCCCGTCTTTAGAAAGTAACTACATTCGGGTTGACCAGGTCGTTCGGGAAATTCTACCACTGGCTGATGAGAAGTATACAGATCTGTCTCAGATGCTATATTGTTCACAACATATGTTGGAGGCGGAAGCACACTGATTTCAGATGGATATATGGGAGCCTTAACATGAACATACCATAGAGGAAGTTAGCTAAGAAGTAACAAAAACTAAATCAAATTATTCTAAAAAGCACATCAAGGCACAAGTCCTACAATAATTACTTTTCTTTCGATACCCCATAAATCTTATTCGCATGAAAAGAGGTCAAGAAATTGTAGTAAATGCCAAGATGATGCAGACGGAAAAAAAATGAGGTGAAAGAAAAAGTAATATGGAAAAAAGACAGCTTATAAAATAGGTAAGCAGAAAATAAATCCAACTTCCTAGCTGCAAGTTGATCTTAGTTTGCAGTCACAGGAATTTTAACTTTTTTTTTATACTCATAATTTATAAAGATTTGTGCCAAATTTTATGAAGGGGACGTCTGAGAATGAGAATGAATATGGGACTATGGGAGACACAAAGAGAATTCTGATATTCTCTCAAGCCCTCACCGTCTCTTCAGCCCTCCGTGGTTATGGGAAAAATAAAAAGTGAGTATGGAGAGAATAACACAATGAGAATGATTATGGGAGACAAAATTGAGTAAAGGGAGAATGAAAAGTAGTTATGGGAAGAATAAAAAGTGGTTATGGGAAGAATAAAAAGTGGTTGTGGGAAGAATAAAAAGTGGTTGTGGAGAGAATGAAAAGAGGTTATGGGGAATGATTGTCCATGGCCCAAACATGGGTAAGAGAATTATTCATCATAATCATTTTCATTCTCCTTGCCCCAAACACCCCCTAAACGGTACAAGTATCTAACCGGAGAATCTGAGATGAAGGGAATAGTACCTGGTATGCATTCCATTCTGAATCTTGAGAAGGTGAAATCATAGCAGGTACAAATGGTGTGGTTTCATTCAGCACCCTTGGTGAAGTCCAGGATGCGATCTGTGATTGTGATGCACCTTGTAGGGGCACTCCATTGTTATATCCTGAAGGAGATTCAGGTATAGTGACAGTTGTAGGATCAGGATGATTAAACCTGCAGTTTGCTCCATACTTGCAGGATCCTGTGCGCATGTAGTAGGGACATTCTTTTTCGTCCTGTCAATAAAAAAAAAAGCATTAGATTCTTCAATAAAAGTGGGATACGAGATCTACAAAGCTGATGATGAAAGATGGTCCTTCAAGACAATAGAGAATCCAGTATTCAAATTTGGAAAAGTTTCATCAACAAATGATGACAAAGTTACGAACTTAACTTGTCGGATTGGCAGACCTAGAAAGTTAAGCTCTAGAATTGGATTTTCCAATGCTCTCGGTCTTGTGTGGTTATATCTACAGGCATTTCCAAATCTGCAACCTCCGGTTCTCAAGTAAAACTGCAAATGCCACATAAAGTGTATCAATTGAGAGTGATATCAGTAAATCATGAATGTGATGTCACAAGGAAAATGAATAATTGACTATCTAGTACAGTAAACGAGAATTCAAGATTAAGAAAACTTCATTCAAGTGCATCATTTCAACTTCATGAGTACTAACGTTTTATGAAAAAAATCATACAACTGAATTTGTTATAAACCAAACCTCAAAAATCATATGAGAAGAAAATTTCCTGTTCAACAATTGACTACAAAGCAAGATCAAAAACAAGGGAAAGACAGCAGTAGATTGCAAATTTTGAAAGTATTGTCTTAAATACTAGACCTAGGCACTACCACAAAATAAATCTAAAAGAAAAACTTCTCAGATAGCATAAAATATCATTTAACTAGTCATATAAACAAGGGAAATTAAAATAATCCAAGGAAATATGTGCTATAAAGGAATATAAGAAAAAGTCCAGAACAGGGAAATGCATCAAACCATATAACTGTAGTAAAAGAAATCTAGAAGAAATACTTGACCTTGCACTCTATCTTGCTTGCCTGCCCATGTGAATCATCATCATACTTCAATTTCTCAGAAACAACCTTTCGATATGAACAAAATAAAATCCATCAAGAAGAAATGACATCCAAAAATAAATAGCTGGATTAACAAATGATAAATAAAAGAGTGATAATTGCTGCATCTGTTTGCAGCTTAATCGAGCCACACAACAAATTAAATTAAAAATATTTAAAAGAAAAAAGGAATTCGTCATGCCACATGGCAAGTTATGGATGGAAAACTGAGTGGGCTGCAAAAGTATAGGTGTGGCTGAGGATGTACCCAAGTTTTTTCCAAAACAAAACCAGATGGTTTAAAACAAGAAAAACCAGAGATATCAATGAAGCAAGAAATAATAGAAAATAAGAAGCTGTGAAGAAGGCCCACGACTAACTTGCGATCAAATAATTAAAAAAAATTAAACTATTGAACTATACACAGAAACAAGAGCACTCAAGATGTTTTTTTCAGTCTTTGGGATTAGATTGACCAAGTATGAGAGTAATAAACGGGTCTAGACTTTACACGATCTTGGGTTTCTTCATTGACCATGTTGAATCTTTCAATGAAAACAACGATACCTAGACATAACTAAGAACCACATAGTCTCTCTGCCAATTTAATTTTATTCTTATCTTGTAGATACGTACATTTAAGCAATTAGCCTTTAGAGTACTCCAAAAAATTAGCACAAACCCAAAATATCAATTCTTCAACTCACAGAAGTGAGTACATTCCAAGTATTATCATAATATAGAAGATTCATTCAATCTTTTTGCTAATATAACAAGAAATAGGCAAATATCAATGCACTAGTACCAGGAAAATCTCAGCTCAGTTATAACTAAACAGGCTGATATACTTTACTAGCATTTATAGTGCTTAAGTGAAGACCACTTCCTCAAATTTAAGGTTAAGAAAACAAAGAAAATAAATATGATGATCTTTCCCGTTAATTTGATTAGTTCAAGGCAGATTGCGTCTTTAAAAAAGAGACAGTTAGAGTAGTCTTTAGTCTTTGCAATCTAAAGTAGTTGGCCCCATCAACATTATTTGGCACCCATTTGGATAGATTATAGATGTCTTTTTTTATATCTATGTCTGAGCCTCCTTACACACATTGACTATTTTCACGAGACAAACTTTTTGATTTTACAATATTTAATTATGAATGACCCGGTAGAACATTAATTATTAACCTCCTTACACACATTGACTATTTTCACGAGACAAACTTTTCGATTTTACAATATTTAATTATGAATGACCCAGTAGAACATTAATTATTAAGAAGGTGGTCATTGAATTTGTAACCTAAGCAACCAACATATAGGCATAAAAACTATACATGCAAAAATGATTGAAATGCAAAAATGATTGAAACTTATCAGCTGAAGATAATACTGGAAAAGGAGATTTCATATCAACAAACAAATATAAACAATTAAACGTCTAAACAGAAGTATTAGCTTGCACATGTAAAAAAGATCGCCAAAAGCACACCTGGTTTCGCTTTCGCACAGGGTGATTGAATTTGCAAAATGATCCGAACTTGCAAGTCCCAGTCTTAAGGTAAAAGGAACAATCCTCAGCCTCTGGTCGTAAAGGGTACCGGTAGTTTTTCGCCCCCATTTCCCATTTCTTCTCAACCACACCGCCATCGCCGTCGCTGTGGCCGCCGCCTGCATCTACCTCCTCATCGCCATCATTCTCATTTTCTTCACCTTCATCAGGATTCTTCACAACTTCCCATTCTCGACCTTCGTCAAAACCCATCGCCGCCTCCTCTTTCTCATCCTTCAAATCCAATTTCTGAAGCTCTGCATGGATGCGATCATCTGCAGGCACATGCTGTGCATCAAATGGTGCAGAATCAAGAACAGAACCATGAAACTGAGAAGATTGGGACCCAGAAGCTGGTGCTTGACAGTGATTAGGGATCGAAACGGCTTCAGAATGTTCCATTGTGCTTCACATTTGAACCCAAAAAAACCCTAGCTACAGAAATTGAAGTACATGGAGAAATGGGTATTGTGAAAGATTTAACTCTTTTGTAGCAAATTGGGTTTTCACACTGAGAAACTAAAACAAGAAAAGTCGAACTAAAAAGGTTACTTTCTCTCTGCGTGCGTTTGAGCTTTTCTCTCTATTGACAATTATTTATTTATTTATTTATTTCATTCTAGACGATTTGTGGAGTGCTTTTCCTTTTTCTTTTATTATTATTATATTTTTTTTTTTGAAAAAGAAAATGTGAGTGAACAATATGAAGCCATAAAACTTCTCAAAAAATTAAAAAAATAAATAAAAATGAAGCCATGAAAGAGAAGGAATATTGAGGAGCTGAGCTTAATTTCGAAGAAGGTTTCTCATTCTATCCCAATGAATTTTGACTCTCATTAAAAATGATATAAATGTGTAAAGGTAAAACTTTCAAAAGGAATCCTTCAATGAGGAAACAAAGAATATTAAACTTTAAGCTCTTTATCAAATTCTCAAAAAAACAATTTTTAATACAAAAAAAATAAAAGGATCTTTTTATAATATCCCCTTCATTATTCTAAGTAGTTAAAAATTAATTTTTTTACAAATTTCCTTAACATAAAATATTAAAAAATTATATAATATAACATGTGAGAAGAGTTGGAGACGCTCAAACAACACCCAAACACCCAAAAAATACAAAAATGGTTATGTTAATAAAAAAAAACAAGGATTAACTAGGCATAAAATAAATGACTTTTGGGTTCCATAAGATACTTTCAAGCTGGGTTACATAATTAAAGCAAAGTTTTTTAATTGCTACAAAACAACCTCAAAATAGTTTTGTTTTTTAGCTTTCTTTTAGAATGCTTTTGTGTAGTTCTTTTTACTCAATATCTGGATGCTATCTCCTGCATTTTGTTCTAGTTGGAGAATTTTGTTGCAAACTTGTAAAGAATTAATTGAAAAGGATCTAAAGTTTAGTTGCAAAAGGAATGTTTCATGATAGAAGAAGAATTACTACCGGTTGAAAGTTATTCATTTTCTCTTTTCTTTGATGGGATTCTACTCTTCAATTAGGGAGATGGACGTCATATTACTCCAAAAACTTAAAAATAAAAATTTTAAATTTTTAAAAAAAAACCTATGTTAAAGGCATTGATAGATGAAATGTCTATCAAATTAAAAGTTCGTTTCTCTCCTTCAATCAAGACCATGGCACAAAAAATTGGTTTTATAATTGAAACTTATTTTTGGTTTGTGGTCACATTCTGACATGTGGAGACCGACTTGTGGTCCCATTAATGAAGTAATTTCTTTTAAAAAAAACCTCAATATGGAACAAGAAGGCACATACTTTTACCATTCAATTTCCCTCCTATCATGAGATAATTGTACAACCATATATTCGTACTCCAAAATAAGAAATGATAAATAGTCATTATGATTTTTTTATACACTTTGGATTAACTTACACCTATCAATTTTGAGAAGAAGAAAAATAAAACTTACACAATTCTCAACTATTTTCACAAGACAAGCTATTTTACCTTAAAGCATTTGATTGAAAAAAATCATAAAAAATAAATTTTTAGTTAAATGGCTATTGGGGATTGACTTCATAATTTTGTAGATCTTCAATCAACCCAAAATTTTAAATTTGTGAGTTGAGATAAATTTAATTATATCAACCAACACTCCTCACTTGTGAACTTAGAAATGTGAGAAATGTCTGATAAATTAGCAGGAACTCAAACTCAAGACCTTCTGCTCTGATACCATGTTAAACTACTGATCAACTCGAAAGTTTAACTTAATGAATTGGAGTAAATTTAATTATATTAACCAATACTCAGTTTTCAAAATCATTTCTATGATTAAGATATCAAAAATCATCCACATGTGATGGGAACACGCATATAATATTTTTCATGAGAAGTTTCAAATTAATATGAACAAGAGATCAATAAAGGAAGTTGCTTTCTCATCCAATAAAAAGCTTAAACCAATCAAGAGAGGATGGAAGTTTTCTCCATAAAAGTCAAAGAAAGGACTCTTTTGACATTAAATAAAGAGAGAAATCAACCCTTGAAAATGTCTCTAGATTTGTAAGTAACAACAAAAGACGAGCCATTTCTTCTTCATCAACTTGGATCAAATTCAACCAGTCAATATCTTTTTCATTGGATGAGAAAGCAAGTTCAAACTATATTTCTAAAGTGTTTTATAAACAGTTATCACAAACCAGAGATTGTGTGCCACAAAATACAACACCAGCATTTCAGACTTCTAAAAGTTAACCATTGCATCCATGGAAGGAAAAGAAACTGCACAAATTTCCCAGAAGGGGTAATTGTCCAACCCCAAACAAAGATCAGGATTAGCATCTAACATTCATTGGAGAAGAATGTTTAAAGATCCAAGCAATTGCTCAGGTTACTGAAAATCAATAACACCAATGAACACAGATAGCACAACAGAACTAATTGTTACTCTGAAATGGTATTAATTACAGGGATGTTCTAAACCTATCCCTATATCTAATCCTAAATCTGTCAATTGACCAACAGAATACTATTCATGCTAAAAGCACATTCATCTGCCGAAATTATTAACCTCTACTTTTCTTTGTTGAATGTCCCGTCTTCCGCTTGTGACGACTGAAATCCGACACAAATCTGAACGTCTGACCACATTCTGGTTCAGCACAAACATAAGGTCGGGCGCCTGTATGAACCCGAATATGTTCTGTTCGTGCCCATGCCCATTTGAAAGTCATCTTGCAGCCCTTCCACGGGCATTTGAGAGGACGATCGTCCATGTGTACTCGACGATGCTGCACGAGGTACTTGTGTGAGAAAAATTTCTTTCCACATCCCTTGACAGGGCAAATGTTTCTTTTGTGCACGACAAGTTCTTGTTTTGAACTAAAATTCATATTGCAACCCTCGATATCGCATAGATATTCGGATTCCCCTTCCCTTGCTTTTGAGCCTCTGTGGCATGCTGGAGTCTTCAAAGATGAAGCATTCTTCAACTTTTTCTTACCAATTGGTTTTTTATCTTTCAGTTTCGCTCCTGAAAGTTCAGTAGGCTTAGGAGCTCTTTTTCTAAGACGTGTGCTAGGTCCACCAGGTTGCTCTTCCTCTGATTCTAAATCAGTTAATTTACTATTCCTCTTAGCTTGCTTACCGCGTCCATTTGTGGCAGGTTGTTTTGTTGGCTGAGGGGTCTCTAATTTTAAGGTACGGCGGCCTCCACGTTTTAGAGTTTGAGAGAACTCTTCTTTCGAAATCCGAGAAGCTCCTCGCTTTGCAGGACGCAGAGTTTCTTGTTTCATTTGTGAAAGGGTCTCTGTCTTAACTGGCTTACTTCGGAGTACCCTCCTACACTGATTAGCACTATCATCAAGTTTGTCTTCTGATGTATTTTCTCTCTCATTGTATCTGGATTGCACGTTTCTTATGATCTTCCGATGGTGCAGAAGAGAATTATCGTTTTCATCTAGATCCTCTGAAAATACATTTTCGCTTGCAATGGATTTGGCTAGTTTGCTTCGAGGCATACTCCTATGCTGATGAGAACTGTTTTCAAATGAGTCCTCTGAAACTGCATCTTCATTCTCGATAGTGGTCATCTTGCTTCTAGAAGTCCTTTGATGATGCCACAAAAAACTATCATCCCGAAGATCATGCGAAGGGGCATTCTTTTTAAGAACTTTGGTTTGCTTGCTTTTCGGAATCCTTCTACATTGCTTATGAGAATCACTCTCCAGACACTCGTCTGAAAGTGCATCTTGTCTTTCGATATATTTTCCTATCGTTCTTTTACTATTTTTGCCGCAATGCTGAGAAGAATTATACTCTAAGGAATCATCAGAAACTTCAGGTAGTATCTCACCCCATTTTGGCAGCTTGAATCCAGAGAACCCTCTGTGCTGCTGACGATCTCGGAAAGAATCATCTGAACCGGTGTTATCTGTCTCACAATAAGCTTCCTCGTTGGGAATTCCTCCATGTTTTATATAAGAATCATCCTCCATAGAATAATCTGACATAGCATCATTGCTTTCAACAATTTTGGATTGCTTGTTTAAAATTCTATGATGCTGGTGAATACAATCTTCGCCTGAATCATCTGAAACCATGTCCTCTGGCTCCGTAGGTTTGGCTTTCTTAGTTTTTCTGCTCCCATAAGTCATTTTTCTCTTGCCAGCAGACTTTCTATTCACCACAGTCTCATTTTTCTGGACATTTTCTAATTTCCTATCAATCTTCTCATCTGACAATGTCCAAGAAGGGAAGATGTCTAAATCTTCTTCGTGAGGATTTCTCTTTGCTAGCAAAGGATGAACTTGATTTGACATCCAAACTTTACCACACCATTTCCCTGCAACTACCCTTTTTAGCTTGCCAGATCTCCTTTGATAGACTTTCGGCTTACCAGGAGAGTTGGCAGTACTACGACCAAATGCATTATAAATAACAGAGTTGTATGGCATTTGCTTACTATAAAGAGGAGAGTGACTGAGATTGGCACTATAAAAAAGATTAAGTCCCAACTTTACAGCCCAATCTCCATTACCTGGGATTGCATCCTCGCTATCTAAAGCTAACTGAATTTTTTTTTCTTCATCTTCAGTGGCACTTCTGAACATTGTATCAGTCCACAGATGTTCAATACTTGACTCTTCTGCTACCAACTTCGCTTCTGCCTCCATCTTCGGATAGTCTGTAAAAAAAATTCCGTGTTGCAGACAAAGTTAGATGCAGCCAAAATTTAAAGTTCGGCATAATTCAGAAGAAACTAACGAACTGCAATAACCATGATAAAAAAGAGTCCAAAACAGTATATTTCATGAACAGTAATCATGAGCATTTGCTAATGCATGGACGTGCTATATTTGAATAAGAAAAAACAATATTATATTAGAAATTAGAGGTATAAACAAAATTAATCAGGATGTGTCGTTCAAAGTGTAGTATCAGCAATTGAGACTAATAACTCTAGACGGCCCCGAGACAAGTAAAACTCAGAGACTCTTCGTTTTAAATAAGAAATAATGATTCCTTCATTTCATTGATGGTATGAAAAACACTAACACGCATCTCAAGAAGCCTCTTTCAACACATCATGATGGTCAGAAGAGGATGGCACCGATAATTAGAGGGAATGGTTTGATGGTCAATTTGAGTTTCCTCTGGATGATCGGAGAGAACGGTGGGTAATGGTGGTAAAATTTCGAGAGGTACAGCGTGATTCATACTCGGATGAATCACCACAAAAAATTGTTAAGTCATAAGGATGAGCTTCAAAAGCTTCTTGAGCTGAGGTTATAGAGGTTGGACTTGATAATTATGCTTTTGTCCTGTGTCTGAGGGCATTAGACGATACACAGGTCATTCTCTGTTAACAAAGGAAAAATAATAGGTAAGAGCAAGGGCGGCTCAATATCCTCATCTTCCTCAACTTCTATCTCCACCATAGAGCCTTCTCGTCTCATTTTTTACAAGGAAAAGAAGCTCATTTAAATCTATAATAGGTTCTTCAGCCATCAAAAAAATGAGAACGTGGTTCAGGGGTAGGTCCTCTGCTACGTTCTCAAAAACAAAACACCAAGATTAGGTAAAGAATCAGATGGATGAAGAGTTAGAACATGTTCATACCTCGGAGATTTATGGAGAGAGCTTGTGCAAGGAGAGGAACATTCACCTTCTGAGTCATAGAAAAATAATGCTTGGAAGTAGTGAATGTTTTGCCTACTAAGTGTTTTTTTTTTTATTGTCAGTGTCAATGGGTTATCAAAATTCATTATCAGAGGGTGAAGGAAGTATCTCAAAAGTATCTTAACCGATACATTATCTTTCTAGGGAAGAATCTCCAAAGAAGAGGAAGGGAGGGGTCAAGTTGAAGAGGTTCGAAAGGTCTCGGGTTTATCAAGGGCTTTGTTGGTTTTCAAAACAGGGGAGGGAATGAGAGGCTCCAGGTGAGAGGCAGTAAGGTGTGCTCGACATTCTGTAAAGAAAAAGTTGGGTTGATGGACGTGGGAGGTTTGATAATAAGGAAGGGGCTGTCTGGTTGGATTTCACTGGGACTAGAAAAGGGAGCCAAAGAAACAAATGATTCAAGGATTCAATACCATATTAACACATTAAAATATTATCAGCCGAGAACAAAGAAAGAGACCTGAATGCCAAAATCCAAAGAAACTCAAACTTCTGGAGGGGCAACTCTCATCACATCGTTACTATCATCACATCGTTACACTCAAGAGATAACCGGCAAACTTACTAAACCACGTAAAAGGTTTTGTTGAATTATATTAAATCACCGATCAACCTAAAAGTTTAAGCTGATGGGTTGGGGTTGGGTTGGGTAAAATTAAATTATAAAAACCAACGCTCCCTCTCACTTGTGGGCCTGAAAATTTGAAAAATGTCTTACAAATGAAATTCAACTTTAATTGGGGCCCCTAACTTGTGGGCCTGAAAATTTGAAAAATGTCCTACAAATGAAATTCAACTTTAATTGGAGAGGAAGGAAAATGAATCAACAAGGACTTGAACTCAAGACCTTCTGCTTTGATACTACGTTGAATTATGTTAGATCACCAAAGCTTAAGTTTATGGGTTGGGATAAATTAAATCATATCAACCAACACGTTTGAACCATTAAAAAAAATCACAAATTCATAGGAAAGCCGGAGATGTTATCACGGAAAAGAAATTAATGGTTATTATTATTTTAATGTGATGTGAGGGCAGTGGAACGGTTCAGGGAAATACGTTTATTCTATAGCACAAGAGCATGTTAATGATGAAATATTGCACCTGGATGACAAAGCAAAAGAATGTGCACTCCTCCAATTGGGCGAAGTTGTTGTTCCACTTCTTTTGCATGCTCTAGGCAGAATACATGCAACCTCGAGGAGTCTTCATCGATATCTGAAGCAAATAACCTTTTCTCAATTTCCACTGTTTCAGTGTTGTCAAACCTTGGTTTTTCAGTATCAGCATCTAAGGAAGATTTTCCATTCACACGTGAACCTTGGTATCCAGTTGAAAAGCCATTTTTGTTAATTGAACCTATGCCTTCAGTTTCAAACTCAGAAGAACAATTGAACGAATCTTTGGAATCAAATCTAGCCTGCCCTCCAAGTTCTTCATAGTCATTGACTTTGAAGTGCATTTGATCTGCAAGGCTAACATCAAATGACGAGGGATCATGACTTGAAGTTGCACCGTTTTTAGAATATTCACTAGAAGTAAGACCAGAATTCTCGAACTGATTTTGGTCTTCGGAAGAACAAATCATTAGTTTAGCAACATGTAAAGCAGCATCTGCTTCAGCATTATCCTCCTCAGAATCAGAAGAATGTCCATAAGTCAATGCAAGCATGCCAAGGGCAGAAGTCTCATTCTGTTTTTCAGTACTTAAACTAGCTTCGTAACTTTGATCTGGTATTGGAAGCTGGCGATCGACAGCCTGTACTGGGATATCGTACAAACCATCAGACGCACACTTTTGTCTTTTTCCTGCATTGGTAGTTAAATAAGCGTTCTAATAGAGAATGGAACCTCAATAAAATAGTGATTAAAAATTCCAGCAAGTACGATATTGATTAGTTATAAAACCTACCACTATTGGTAATCTGATGAGAGGTAACAGCATGCCCGTCTTTAATAGCAATCCCTTCACTGATTGTCCCAGAACCAACAATCCAATCATTAAAGAAGCTACAGTCAGCTGACATAAGGTACCTAGCAGCTTGTTCTTTGGGTTGGATGATGGCCACACAGGCAAAGCTTAAAATACCACACGTGACACAAGTAAAGAGTTTTTTATCTGATAATCCATCGCAATGAACGCTACCTCCTCTTCGGTTGTTAGTATTCCAAATTTTTGAACTTGAAGCATTACCCGTGTTTCTCTCAGATAGAGTAGAAGATAGTCTGTTAACTGAATAGAAACCTTGAATTCGATTCATTCCCTCGTTGTTTTCAAAAGTAAGATTATCATAATCAAAACTTTGAGGAGATTTTACTTCTTCCTTAGAATTGCAAAAACCAGAAGTAAATTTAGGTTTTTCTCTCAAGTGGGATCCAACACGCAGTCTCGAATAAATCGAATCTAAAGAGCCTTGGGGAAGAAGTACAACTGAAGCTCCCCTTCCGAGAATGTCCAGCAGGCTGTTATTCTCTACAATATTCTGTACAAATAATTCTTTTATAACTGTTTCCCCTTCACCCCTTCTTTTATCTTTTAGCCGTGAACTTCTTGGTTCAGCACCAGTGCACAGAGGTGCTCTGCATGTTAAAACATAAGATGTGCAAAAATGAGTGAGTGAAAAATCATATAATGGGAGGGATAAAAATCCAAGAGAACAATTTTGATAATGATGGAAGAACTTGGTTGCAACTATTGCATTCATTTTAGTAAACTGAACAATTAATTTCTTGCAATAGATTTCCTAAGTTTAAGCCTTCGAGCATGTAGGAGTAAAATAGATTTGAGGCATCAAAACAAATTTTAGCACATGTGATTAAGATTTTAACAAATTTGCTTTTTGTTTTTGCAATTAATTCCAAGAAGATAAAAGAACAGAGAAAGCAAGCGACTGAAAATGAGAGGAATCATTCAGCTCAAATGGACGTTGAAAACATAACAATACATTTCAACAAATCAACCCTAGGTTAAGTTAAATGGTAGAATAGACATTAAAATAGAAGGAAAACAAACCTGGAACTTAGAGCAAGATCATATAACAACTGAAAATGAGAGACCATTGGAGGATAATTGATTGAAGCTCTACGAACTGCAGCATCTTTAGCAACCCTCAACCATTCTGGAGTTGCGATATTGGCTGCCTCCGCACAGTTAAATCCTAGAGGAAAGTATCAAATATACACAATACATGAAACAGATAAATTTGCAAATTAGAGTTTAAAATAAACAACAAAAAACATAAATCTTTTTTTGTACTGAGAAACAAAAAAACAAAAAAATGAACAACAAAGATAAATCCATATGCATATGAAAATATGGTGTTAAGCTTATAGAGACTCACCATGGCTGAAACCTGTATGATAAGCTCGAGGAAAAGTGACAACAAATTCACCTGCATTTTGCACTAACCTGGTGCAAATGAATTAAAAAGGTGAGTATACAGATCTGATACTCTTAAGACCAAATTATTATACAAGGAACCTCTAGAAATATACTACCTAAAGTTGGAAGTAGAAAGGTTAACAGAATGCTGGTTACCTGCAACATGGAACTCCAGCGCTAACTAGAACTTCAGGTGACATCACGGTGGTCTTCTCACCAAGAACAGCAAAAGTAACTTGAGAGGAAAATAAAAGGAATTGATTATGAATAAAATGCAAAACTTCCTATAAAAAAAATGAATAAAATCCAAAACTTCGTATAAAAAAAATGAATAAAATCCAAAATTGATGCTCTGTATTTTAAGACCAAATTATAATAGTAGTCACTCCATTTACAACCTTAAGTTTTAAATGAAGAGAACTCAAGAAAAATTCTTTGTCGTGGAAGCAAAATGACATGACAAGCAAATATTGATTGTGGATAGAGAAAAGAAGAACAAGAGACAATTGTACTACTTATAACACATGTATGAAAGAAGTGGAAACAGCTAATAAGAATGATCAACCTCCTGAAGCGCTCTTATAATCAAAACTCTAACTACAAGTTGCAAATGGGGCAACCATGACTAACACAAATTAGAGAGATACAAAACAGAATTTTGAACAAGGAATTAGTTGAACATAGTTAAGAGGGAAAAGAACACCCATGTGTAAATGCAAAAGGGAAAACAAAACCCATGTACGCAATGATGGATGGGGACAAGGAACTAAGCAGGCATTTGGTTAGTAGAAGCTTACAGTTTACTTTACACCTAAGAAATTCAAGTGAACTACAGAACCTATCAATGTGATTGGTCTGACAAGTAACAAGGCTCAAATTTTCCCTTGAACAGTCGAATGCCGACAGCACATACACCTTGTTATGAGCTGGATAGTGATGAAAAGAATATCTCATTCAATAGTGTGTGAAAATGTATTCGCTTAAAAGAACATCTTCAGTTGCATTAATCCAACTTAACAAATGCCAATCAGAACATCATCCAATAGCTTAACTTGAGAAGTGTAGACTAGACTAAACCCAGGTGAAAATTAGTAGTGAAGTTAATTTGGTGGGCTGGGGGGGAAGTTAGTTGACATATTGCACTCCATTTCTTCCTATAACCATTGAAACTACAAGATAAGGGAAATTTCAAATATTAGTTCCCTACTTCAATGAAATCATCAACTCACCAAGGGGGTTGATTTCTCCTCCATAACCCTGAACCCTAACAACCTCCTCGAACGCCACAGCGGCATCTCTCGGTACGCCATACCATGTCTTTCCCGCACCCGTATGCAGATAGTTTAAGCTATGCAGATCATGGTCTTCTACATGCCAAGCAAACCAGCTGAACATCATAGCAACATACACCATTGGCGAGGTAACTCCTGGAATTTCTTCCTTCATAAACTTTAACAGAGACCCTTTCGCCCTAGACACTCCTCTCATGTTCCAAGCAGTCTCACCAAGCGTCATCCCTTCCCCTGTATCCCTAAACCTCTTAACATTCACCGGCACAAACGCCGAACCGGGCATATCATTCGCATACTCAACCGAAAATGGCTTGTCCAAAGTTGCCCTCCAATAGAGAGTCTCGATTTCCAGAGGCGAAAGAGCCCCTTTCTTCACACATTTCTTCAAATAGCTCTTCTCAAACCCCTTAGCCTTAGCCTCAAATTGCTGATACGTGTAGTACTCGCCGCTCTGCCACACTGGTTTCTGAACCGGGCGGGTTTTTCGCGGGCAAAACCCGATCTGCTGTTGGCGAGTGGTGAATGTAGGCGGAGACTTAGAATTACTCGACCCAGAACAGGGCGAACGAGCAGCAAGCGACTTATTGAAATTGAGAATTACAGTTTTCTTCGGGGAAGGGGAAACAGGGGGCACAATTTTGCAGATTCCAAACTCGGAAGCCTCTTTTTCGATCTTGAAAATGTATGAAATCGGATCTTGAAACTCAGCCAAAGTGGGGTGATATTCAGGAGCAAGAGGTAGGGTTTTAAGCCAGGAAAGTACCTCTTGCGTTGGCTCTGCGGCTAGGGCTGTGGCTGCCATTAACACACGAGCGAAGTTGAAGATGAACTGCAGCAGGGTTTTTCATGCAACACCTATTGTCGACGAACACGAACAGAATCGAAAGGCAGGAACAATCTTCTCACATTCCTCTGTAAAAAAATTTTGGGTTCTTCGAATTGAGAATCTTTGCAGAGTGAAATTTCCCCTGTTTTTTGCAATCATACACAGCCCAAACCCAGAGGTGAAAAAAAAAAAACTTTTTATATTTTGGGGGCAGAGGAGAGAGAGGTTTGGAGTAGAGCAAACATGTGAATGGCGGATTTATTCTGGGTTTGCAATCGCTTCTCCAAATCGCGCTCGTTTCTCTATCTATTTACGCTTTTGCCATTCATGCTTCTTATTTTGTTAAATGACTCTGCAAACTTCGTAATCGCAATTCTCAAGTAAATTTGAAAATGTTTATATTAATAATAAAAAATACGGTATTATTAATATTTATTATATAATTTTATTCTATTATTAATATAGTCATTTGTATTATTAATACATTATTATGTATTAATACAATATTATATTTTATTAATATAGTATTGTGTATTAATAATATTGTATAAGCATTAATACTTATGATTATAATTATCATTTTTTTTTTGCCTAATATTGTAATTATTTTTCTAATTTATCCCATCCTTTTGAAAAAAACCCAATAAAAAAGGAATTTTTTTAGGAATAGAAGATATTTAAATAAATAAATAATAATTTTGAGTTTTTTAATAAGTTAAAAAAAAGGGGGTCATAAGTTATAAATAAAAAATAAAAAAGAAGAAGAAGACTCAAAACTAATGGCAAATACGTTACTTTTAAAAAAATACAAATATAACTAAAAAAATGGTGACTGATGTGAAATGATAAATTAAAAAAAAAAATGTCATTATATCAATAAAGCTTCAATCATTGTCACCGTTGATTTCAATAACTGACTTCCATAATAGAGTTTAATTTTAATCGAAATGAAATGAATGTTGTTAAATTCCAATTACATTTGTTACATTTTCCTATTCAAATGCAATTAACAATATGTGTGGTTTCAAAATTTTCTATGGTGTCTTCAATTAATTACATTGATAGAGTCTTAATAGGATAAATTATTGATAAATTTATGTAAGTGATTTTAATCAATATTATCGATTGACTTCTATCAATAAACTTAAATGACGTCATTCAACAAAGAAATTGGTGATAAGACGAAAAAATAAAAGATAAAATCAAAATGAATAAAAGTGTAAACATTTTGTTATATTAACAAAAATGTTTACAAAATTGCAATGTCATTAATATATTTTGTTGGAATATACACGAGGTATAGACATTTTTTAGTTCGATTGAAGGTTTGAATCAAACTGCAGAGGACTTATTGGAATTAAAATGTCGATGACTTCATTCACATAAAAAATGAATCATTTAAAAAAAACATTGAAAAAGATAAAAGAGCAACAACTTTGTTTCATAGCAAATAAAATAAATCAAACGTATATGTCTTAGCAATTAGATAATTAACAATGTATTTTCGGCATTGGCATGAATGTCTACCAGCCGGACATTAATTAAATTGCTATAAATATTCTTTTATCTTTTTCTCTCTCTCTTACACTTAATATACTTTTTTTCTTTTTAATTTGTTTTATATGTCAAGCTTTGATTGTCTATTTAATTATATCATTTTTTTTAAAAAAGATTTCATCTATAACAGAGTTTTGATTTTTTTCATATTTTAATTTTACTCTTCACTCTCTATTAGTTAATACTATATATGTATTGATTGAAGAATATATATGTACGAATAAATGTCATCAAGGGCATGACCTTTAATTTAACTTTTATATTTAAGAATTTTAATTTTTAAACTTTCAAATTTAATTTAAAATACTATTTTAACTCTTATGTTTAAGCCGAAAAAAAAAATCTCATGTTTAAGAATTTATTTCATTCCAGTTTCTAAATATTCAAATATAATTTTAAATGATGTACTTAAAAAATAAATTAATTAAAACTCATCCTTATAGTAATACTCTAAATTGGTAGAAAACAAAAAATCACTCTCTATTAGTATTCCTCTATAAATTTTAAAATCTATTCACATTTTATTATTTTTTATATTAAAATAATTATTATCGAATCAATATTTATTAAAATTAACTCAATTTAGATTTTTTTTTTTTTTTTTTTGAAGTATATGAACTAAAATTTGACATTTATAAATTTAGAAACTATAATGAAATAAATTTTAAAATATAAAAATCAAAATGGTACTATAACCATAATTAAACTCCCAACTCTATTTACTGCAAGTCAAGTTGATATTTTGTTGTTGAATTTAAACGAGCTAAATTTATTGATTGAATTTGAATTAATGTTTAGGTAACTTAGATCTCATTTATAATTAATTTCTAAATGAGTAGTTATCGTGGAATAAACTCAATACCTGTCAGTTTTCTAAACTCTCTTGATGCCAAATCAAAAACTAAAATTTCAAACATGGAAGAAAAAAAAGTTATCTTCAGCAAACCTCAATTATTTTACTCATTTAGTCAAATCATTAGTACTTGCAGAAACTCAAAACATCCAAAACATGATCCAACTTATTCCAATCAAAACCATTCAAATTTATAATTGACAGAAATGAAACTAAAAAAATCGTTCAAAATAAAACTATGTGAACTTGAGAATCTACCTTCATTGAAACTAGAGAGGAGCAATATGTCTTACTTAGCTCATCAGGCAACTCTGATAAATTTCTAACTAAAAGGGAGAAAATTCAATAATAATAACAATAATATAAATTACCATATTATAATAAAACAAATTAGCATAAAAGGGGATGAAATAATCATGGGATTCCAGTAGAGTCTGTCCACCAATCATGCCATGACAATGACTCCATGTTTCTCAATAGAAACTTGATTACCCCAAGAAATCCCAACTGGTAATACACTCAAGAAAGCTTCATTTTGAAGCCTACAAATAGAAAAGGTGAACTTCAAGAGCTTGAAGACACATTTTGGCCAATACAAGAATAATGGAACAGAGTTACTAGCAGCATTTCAATTTCATAAATTATGTATTCATACAATTAAAAAAAAAAAACTGCAGGAAGTGTTGATACCCAAAAAGAAATGACAACTATATAATAGAAGGGGCTTCTAATAACTTACTAAATGAAGTAATCAGTTTTTTTGAGATTCACGGCAAGAACTGGCTTCTGATAGCTCAAGAGAAACAGGGCAATGGTCACTTCCGTAGAAACCTACATGAATTCAAGATTACTGTCAAAATACTACCATTCGGTCGTGTTAAGAGATAAAAAGACTAGACATATGTTTGTCTAACCCGCGGATATATCTATCAAATTATACATGGGTGTTTACGACAAGGGGTTCAAACTGGGGATGGGGAGTTATTTCCTTACCCACAGTTGGACCACCGATAATCATTCCCCCCTAATCAATATTCATCTTCTCATGATCACTATTCATTTCTCTTATAATCTCATTCCTCCATAGGCCATAACAACTTTTCATTCTTCCATAACTAATAATCATTTCCCCATAAAAAATATTTTGCTTCCTATAATCATTTTTGAACCCTAAACACAGATAATGGTTTCCCATATAGTCATTTTATACACCTCAAACACAGCTACAACCTGTTACCCCCAAACACACATAATCATTCCTCCGTAGTCCCATTCCCCATAATCATTCTATTCCCCTTGCCTCAAGCGCCTATAAATAATATTTTGCTTCTCATAACCATTCCCACATCCCAAACACACTTATAGGTAACGGTTTTCACATAACCATTTTCTTCTTCCAAACACAGATAATCTTTCTGTCGTATTACCACTCCCATGATCATTCTTACCCCAAATGCCTCCCTAATGAATTTTGTAAATGAATTAGTTAAAAAAAAAAGTAATTACACGTTAGTGTGTTGTGTTTGTGTAGGTTAAGAAGTGAATTTAGAAGTATAATTTTATCGTTTCAATTTGTAGGATCAGAAATATCGTTTTTTTGAGATGAAAGAAAATTTGTTCAAATCTAGGCTTGACCAAGAAAGACAAATCCCATGAGCCCATAACCCTAACCCCAGAAGAGAATAAAAGTATAATTATAATGGAGTGCATCTATAGCCAGCTTAGATGAACATAGACTCTGTAAAAACATCTAACCATCAGTATTGTTTTGAAAATAATAGGTACGATCCGGTCATGAGATCCCAAATTTCCTGATCTTACTATAAGATTAAGAATCGTATAAAGAAACATATATAATGAAAAACAAACAAAGTGCACCTTGTAATTCAATCCCTTGCCCATGCATCTCGCATGAAACAATCCTACCTACGAGACTCTCCGAAACTAAGAAATAGTCAATTCTCATCTTTTTGCCTCGATACCTGAAAAGATGTGCAATCATCATTTTTTAGCAAAAGACAGAAACTTCATAGATGAGAAAAGAAAACAGCTTTGAAGCTGAGAAGAACAATATCCAATTTTGGCATGGATCTCACAAATATGGGAATTGTTCTCCATTCTTTGATGAGCACTGGGACTCCGATTCTCCCGTCTAAATTCCTTTCTAAACACGATATAAGTTGCCTAAATAGAACTTGCATTCATTTTTAACTTCTTACTCATTCGCCAATAAGGAAATTAGGTAGAAATACAATGGTATTAGATCTATTAAATGCAAAAGTCTTTTAGCAGTGGAAGACTTGTTTACTTCTCTTGGAGAAGTAATCAAGAAGCCACAGCAATGCCTAAGAGGTATAAATGCCCTCCTGGATAAACGCTACCAGTCCCACTTGATAACCACAAGCAAAGAGGATAAATGAATAATATTCTCTTTCAAAGAGAACTACTGCATATAATGGTTTGATCTTCGTGGAGAAGAGATAGAATCCGATTTGGTCATAGGTAGTAACAGATTTTGTTTTCCTAAGTAAGTAAACTAGCAAATACTTTCCATACTGGTATTGAACATCATACTGCTGATACTTCTTCAAAAGAATTTAACAAACGCCCATCTCTAGTATCTGATATTGGAGGCGTCAATGGGGCGGGTCCGGCGGGATGGGGGCAGAGATGATTACAGCAGTCTTCATCCTCACAAATTTTAGAATCAGGAACAATGGAAAGATTCATGGGAGTAATACATTCCATATCCATACCCCAAAATTAAATCGCAAAATCTTTTTTTCGCGATTTTAACACATAACAGGTTAACCATCCTAAACATTACCTGTTTGAAACAAGGTATTTGTATTTCTACCTTGCTCAGGGTGTTTACCAAGTTTAATCCATCCGACCTAGTATGGCTGAGAGCGCACATTTGATTTTAATTACAACATTTTCACCAATGCCTTATAAGCACTATAAAAGGCATGTCAAACACCCTCTTACACTCTACACCACTGCATGGCAATTCGTAAGCCAAAGAATATGGAGAGTAATAAAAAAGCAGAGAGATACTTCAAGTTAAACCAGCAGTAAATTAAAGTAATTCATGCAGTGTATTTCTTACTTTCCAATGGGGTGCCCGGACCATGAGAAGCCCCGCTCCATGTCTCTCTCCTTGTGCAGGAATCTATATGCATCTATCAGCTTTCCCCTAGAACATATATACACACAAGGCCAAAGATACAACCAATTTATCAAAATAACAAGAAAAGAAACCGCAAATCATATTTTGTGTTTGTAAGAAATTTATAAAACCGGTTGTTGTGTTTGCTAGAAATCAAAAGGTCAAGAGAGATAGAATGGGGTGAAGCGGAAGTTGCAAATGGTAACTAAAGATGCAAGTTATGACAACTTGACACAGCTCACTTTTTAAATGGACTTCCTACCCTCAGCAGCAAAATAATTAAGAGGGGCAGATTAAAGTGTTTCTACGAGAACGCTAGCAAGAATCAATCAACCAAAGGGAACTTCTATATTGAAATTCCTTACTCTTTCAATAAACCACTGAAGCGCTTCCTTTCAGCCATAGTAAATCCAGGCTGCCCATAATCCTGCACGATTAAGAAACTAATCACATGCCTTTCATCTTTCAAAAATAGAAAGGAAACTAATCAAATATATATTGGGGAAAAAATTACTATACTAAAAAAATCTTGGACTTGTTCTCGGTCTTATTTTAATTCTCGATCTCATCATAAAATATTGCATCCCTTAGTCAATGACTTCAATTTGGGAGCATGATACAATTATTCATCCTCCCATAGATCATTGATGTGATGGCTATCATTTCAATACTCTATATTACGACCATACAACTGAATAGAAAATTAACGTTATATACTTTTAAACGAAATCCAAATAATCAAGTATAACCTGGTGTTTTGAAAAGTAAAAAAGGTCATTAGTATTAATAGAGAAACAGAGACAGCAAGTTATCAAAATAGGGGAAAAGAATTGCATGAACCTCCTTATTTGGGGGTATGTAGCCATTAAGTTTTGCTGCGCTAAAAAAATCTGGATGGGTCACATCAATCTCTTCATGGCTGCAAAATAAATTTAATGCAATAAAATCAAAATTGAGGAAATCTAAACACAATCCATTTGGAATATTCTACTTTATTTTACCAACAATTGGAGGTATACTCTTTCAAATTAGTCTTAATTTGAACAGGTTATCATTCCAAAGGGTAAGCCGTTCATTCAGATGCTTGATCTTTCTGGCTACTTTGTTAGCATGCAATTCTTCGAACTTTCATTGCATTGTGAAATTTATTAAATATTTTTATATAATATGGCTTCTTAAAAAGTTTTCTTCCCGAGACAAATTTGGATCTGCAGGTATGCTCATGATTACCAAATGAATTACTAAGTAAGATGATAAGCCAACTTAAAAAGTGAGTTAAGTTTAATTCATGAAGGCAGACAATATTATGTCTGAAAACTGGTAGCAAGAACCAAGATAGACCCTCATGAATAGCTTAACCTCGAAAAGTGAATAGAACATAGTCTACATAGATGACCATATAAATGGAACAAATTGAAAGATCAAGCAGTGGATCAAGATTCAGATTAATCAAGAACACTTACCTAACGTTCAGGTCACCACACCATATAAGAGGCTTATCAGAAGATTGGAGGACAAAGTCCAAAATTCTTTTATCCCATTTTCTTCGCCTCTTAAAAGAGTTCTCCTCTTCCTTCCATCCATTATTTGGTGAATATGTATTCAATAAACGAAATGTCTCGAATTCAGCTAAAATTACACGACCGTCCACTTCATGCTTTGAAACTACAAACAGGGGCACCTGTAAGATTTAATAGCCCTTCCTCATGCAAATGGAAAACACAAATAAAATATCCCTCAATCTTAAGAACATGACTAGACTGATTTATTTAGGTCTCATAACTATTTACGTCCAAAAAAAGGTGGTCGTGGTATTTAAAGAGAAAAGTAAAGAAGACAGACATTGTAAGAGTTGAAAGTCCCTCACTAACCTAAATACGAAAACGAAGAAACCCAGCACGTCTTGTTTATTGACAAAAAAATTATATTATTGTATCATCAACTCAGCAATTCTAAACAACCTTGCAGCAGAAATTCGAGTCTTCTAACCCCCTCTATTGTAAAAAAAAAAAAGGTTTAATTTAAGTGGTTTAAAAAAGATACTTTCTAGAGCTACAATTAAAAAGTAATAGAACAGTCTTTTAATTGACAAATCATAGGACTACAGGAGTCACTTAGGAATCGAGAAAACAATACTTTTCTGTAACAAGAGCCGAATCTCCTAAAATTTATTCCTAGAGGTAACTGAATGCATGAATGCACATTAGATGACCTATGCACTGCCAACTCCACCAAAATTTTAAAACTGGTTAAATAAAAAATATATATAAGAATTAACAATGTGGTTCCTTCAATCGATGGTAACAACCTAACTAGGATTTTATATCCTACGAGTTTCCTGCCAACGAAATAAAATAGGATCAAACAATTATTCAGTAAGATTTGTCAAGATGCATGCAAGCTGATCTTCATACTCATGATAAAAAATTAAAAAGAAAAAAAAGGAAAAAAAGGGAAAAAAGAGGCTGCATGATAGAGTTCATGGTTTCTGCCTAGGATGATTTATAAGGCATCATGAAATACTGGAACTTTCAACAAATATGAGATCAAGGCAACCAGTTCTCTGCCATTACACGAGTCTATACATCAAGAAGAAAACACAAGAATGCATCAAAGCAGAACACTACATCAAATCTTTCAATACACCAAGGAGAGAAATTACCGATTCTGTCTAGATTAAAGAAAACCTTTTTTGGTTGACAACATTTTTTTATAAACAATGCAGTCCCAGCATACTTGGAATCTGCAAGAGACCACCAAACACGATAATCTGCAAAGGGAGGACTGGAAAGAGCACGCATCAACATCTGCATGGTTTAAGGGTTGTATAATAAGTAATAATAAGAATTTTTCAGATTCAAGAACACTGATTTATCAGCCATCAGAATAAGACTTGAACTACAAATAAAATTTCAATTAGATTTGAATTTCAAGACAATCTATAGACTCTCAACTTGACTATTAAATTAAAGAATTACTTTACGATTAGGACCTTTATAAAAAAAAAAATAACTCAATACCTCAAAATAACAAAAATAATAATAAAAAAAAAAGATCATTAATGATCTTATTTGCATTCACGGATTATATTGGTTCATCAAATAAGTTTTGGAACTAATCTTCACGTGCTTTACTTAACAAGTTTATTCATGTACAAATTTAATAACAGCACAGAACAAGACTAAATTCAAAGTGTCTCCATACTCATTAGTCTTTCATTCTTAACTGACATATCTAACTTTCTAGCTCATTCAGAAACCTCAATAATAAAAAGTAACTGAAAAAATGTTACCTGCTTCTCTTCCCGTGATGTGCTAGTATCATCTTTCAACTCTCCTTGGTTTTTAGATGCACCTTTTGAACCTGCTGCAGGAAACCTTACTTCCTAGTGCAAACATAGTTGATGGTAAGGCTAAGTCCATGTAAGTGGATAATTTGAGTTTTATGTAGTTCTAGAAGATAATGTATCACAAATGAACTACTAGAATAAAGAACTCTGTGTCAGATAACATAACCAAATAAATAATTATTAATAACCAAATAAATAATTGATCTGATTGAATGCAATCCATACAATGCCATATGATGGTTAAGACTAGATTATGGGAAATTGAAATCAAGACGGTGTCCCATAAACTTATCAAATGATTCAACAGACGTACTAATAGAAAACTAAAATCATCCAACCCTCCCTATACATCAAAGGTATTTATAGCATGTCCATTCACTTTTCTTTCACTACAAAGTTCTGGGGAAAGTAATCCGATTCTCTCAACATGAGTTGATCTGCACCTTAAAACTGGACAACTTTAAAGAAACAAAGCTAGCCTGACCTGAATAGGTTATAAGTGCTACTTACGCTGATTAACGGAAGTTATTGGAAGAGAAAAATAGGATAATTTTCCCATTTCTTTTTTTTTTATATATATCCGTGACTGTCTGGCCAGCTTGCGTGCACTTCGACTAATGTCACGGGACATACAGTCTGGCCCTACAACATTTAGATGTCAAGGAAATTCGTAGGAAATTAATTCCTAGGTAGGTGGCCACTATGCATTGAATCCATCACCTTAAGCACTCCAAGACCCTCTTTGACCACCTGAGCCACTCGATGATGGTTAATTTTCCCCATTTCTTTTGGACTCAATGCAGTTTATTAAACGTAAATATGACATGATCAAGTGCATATGCATCCACACCCATCTTAAATGGACACCATTGACAGGATTTTCATTTTCATAGCTTCTATGAGAACAATTCCATGAAATTCCTTACAGAAAAGAGAGGGAAAGAAAGAGGGCAAATTAAGCGTCCCGAAAGGAGTGGTGCGGTGGTCGAAAGCTTAGGCTTTGAAGGTGTGCTCCTCTCGAGGACCTAATTCGAAACTCAACTTTTTACATTAATTTGTAGACATCTCTCATATTTCCATTCCTTCAATGTCTCTCGTTGGCTGGTCTAAGGGCAAGCGTGGTTACCCCAGATATAGTGGAGTGGAGCTCCGATTTCCAGTAAAAAAAAAGCAGGGCAAATTAAGCAACTACACAATCACATCCAAGTGACTCAAGTTACTAATTCCTTGCAACCAGAAACATAAAACAAATACAAATCATTCCAGACCTAAGTAACTGAATCAGCACATTCCAGTAATCATCAATTCCTCGCAGCCAAAAAAGAAATATAGAAACTCGCATTTACTGGTGAAAAATCATGCATGACCCCATATAGTACATAGTCTACTTCCTAAAACACAAATCCACAACAATTCAAAAGAAACCAAAATCAAACGCAAAAAGAACAAAAACATAAGTATCTACAAACTTCGCACAATGTAAAGCAAATAGGGCATTAACGCAGAACTCACTTGTACGGCAATGGCATCCGGATCAAGATTAGTGACGAACTTGGAGAATTCCAGCCAGTCGTTTTTAACTCGGAGAAGTAAACTATTAGCATTCCAAGTTATGAATTTGAGAGGCTCTTTTTTGTCCGACACTGATGCTTCCGAATCATCACCATCTTTCGGCGACGATGAAAGAGCCGCTTTCTTCGAAGAGCCCTCCTTCTCTATTGGTTTAAAGAAGCGTTTCATCCTTGGCTGCCCTCCAATGGCCGTATTGTACTTCGCCGGAGCTTCTGGTTTTTTTGCTAAAGCTCTTCACTCACAGGCCTCCACTCTTGACAAAGCGTTTATACTTCTTTTTTTTCTAAAAATATATAAAATTCATCCTTAATTCCTTTTTATAAGAAATTCAATTTCAATGTTTAAAACTGGAAAAATTGTGACGTAACTCTTTGCTCAACGACTGTGATTATGAGCAACTCTCGATATATATTAAAAATATTTATCATCATTTTGAATTATATCTTTTGATTTTTTTAAAAAAAATTTATATTTTAGTATTTCTCTCTTCATTAATTAAAATAATTTAAAAAATATATATATATATGTAATCCAAAATGATGGTAAATATTTTTTACCCATAAGTGAGTATTGCTCTTTAATTATAACAATTTTTAATAATTTTAAATGATGCGCATTTTTATTGTTTTATAGAATCCGCCTCTTTTCTTGTTATGAACTTTTTTTTTTTTCAGAATTTTGCCTTTCATACCATTTCTTTGATTTTCTTTTTTTTTGTTATATGTAATAAATCCTCTTAAAATTATAAATTAGAATTATTTTCTTGTTTCAATTTTTTATTTTTTTTTATTTACACTCGTTTCAACTTCTAAAACTTCAACTATTTTATCTCCCATGAAATCATATATTTTGTTTGCAATGATTTTTCATTAGTTTAGAAGAAGCATTCAATTGATACAATACAACTAAATAATTTAAACATTTTCAATTTATTATGGACACTATCTACACTTACTTAAATATTGTACAAATTGAAGATTAAGATTTAATAACATAAGACAATGTGATGGTTACATTAAATAATTAATATACCTATCATACCACAAAAATATCAGTAATATCAGCCCATCTGAACAACAATCTTACTATACATGGTCCTAAGTTTTACAAACTATGGACAACCATACAGTTTCTAAGAGAGAATCAAATATAAAACTATGTTAATTTAACCTATGGTTCTGATTATCACATTGATTCCATAAATGAAGTTACTACCTGGTGAGAAATATCCAGGAAGCAACTTCATTGAGAAAATGCTGTTTTAACCATGTTCCCAATCGCAAAAGTGTCAATCTTGAACATGACACGATGATAAGCCATTGCATAATCTAGATACGGCTACTGTTTTAACCATGTTCGACTTAGCCGAATCGAGTAACGGATCAGCCTCAAAAGCCTTCTCAAAACAATACTTTGCCTCCTCCCATTGACCCTCTGCAATGAACACTAATCCTAGGTTGTTAAATGCAGGTGCATAACCAGGCTGCAGTTCCAGAGACTTTGAAAACATAGCTTTGGCACGCTCGTACTGCTTTTGTTGTCGATATAGATTTCCGAGGTTACAAAATACGGTGTGTGCTTGTTCTGTGGCCACCAATGACAAGGCTTTCTTGTATACTTCTTCGGCTTGCGTCGGGTTGTCTGAGAGTTGCAATGCGATACCTAATGATGCACAAATATGGAACAAGATCGGCTAATGAGAGGCATTGAGCGAGAGATTTGCTAAAATTGACAATAAATTGTATAGGCGTACCAAGATTTGACCATGCATAACTACAGTTTTTAAAGCGGGAAATTGCAGCTTTGAAGTATCTTTGTGATGATTTGAATTCTCGAGTACAAAGGCTGTGAAGGCCGAATTGATGCCACTGAACAGCATCATCTGGGTCCTCGGCTATTGCCTGAGTCAAGTAAGGCAATACCCATCAATCTAACAAAATAATTAACAGATGATGGAAATATATTTAATTGTAAACTTTCAAAGTTAAAACAGTTGGAGTAAAACTCCCCTACACAATCAATGTGTAGGGGAGCCCCATACATTTTGGTGATGTAGCATCGTTGGGTTCCACAAAAATTTCTTTTACAAATGCACGTACAGCTATGTGTAAGAGAGTTTTAACAGTTTTTTTTTTATAAGAAACAATTTCATTAATAATAGGAAATTACAAAGGGGCAAGTTGCCAATTACAAAAAGGAAACCCAATTGTTAATGAGTACATCAAAACTATAATCATGAAACAGTTATCTGTACAAAGATTTTCCAAAAATGTATTGTTTCCATCAGTATGCTGCATTGCTCCTTGTATTATACCAAACAAAAAAAACAGATTCCTAAAGCTGGAAATAACAAGTCTGGTCCAAGTCCTTGGGAGTTGGGTGGTTAGACGGAATTCAACCACAAAAAGTTATGGGTTCAAAGTCATCCAGCTTTTTGCCATGAAGAAGACGAAAAGCTATGCGAAGTAAAAAAGAATAAGCGTCGATAGATACTCAGAGCCTTATAAAATATTTAATGATGTGGTTCGAAGGAAATTACTTGTATGGGCAAGGTGGAGTAGTAGAGACCTACAAGGCTAGAGCTGTATATTCCAGCAATGACTAGTAAGGCTAACTAAAATGGGGACGGCTCACAAACTTTAGAAGAACAGCTTCCATTACAACACATCCCCAGAAAGATGAACATTGATCCTAGAACTGTGATAGGGTACAAGGGTAAGATAGGAATATTAGTATATTATATGTAAGGATAGAATAGTAATTAGCATTTAAGGGTTTTATTATAAATAGGAGTCTTAAGGCATTTGGAAAGTAAGAAATATTTTGGTATTGGTTGTCTTGCTTAAGACATTGGGAGAGAGTAGCCCTCTCGAAAGGCTACGGTATGGTATTGTAACGTCCTTCTATCTCTATTATCTTAATATATTGTGTTTTGTTGTTAATCTTTTCGGTGTTAGTTCCGTTGTGCTTGTTAAGGCTATTAGTGTCTTAACAAACTGCTTCATTGCAAGCATATGGAGAGTTAATTTTCTGAAACTCAAGGAGTAAAAGCCAACATAACTAGAAAAAATGAAATTATTTTTCTTAACCTACACTCTAATTATTAAAGAATAATCGAATTGCAGAGAAAAGTGCAGGTACACGGGTACACTTCAGTAATTGATTTCCGGACGCTCTTGGTACTTTGGACGAAAATCCTAATTTTTGTCAGTCAGACCATAACAGACCAAGTGAAAATTTATGGCCAAGCATGGTTAAAAGCATAATGCTTTCTACTCTCCTAAGTAGCTCATTTAGACCAAAAAAAGGTCCAGAAACTGTGATTGATACCTGATTTAAACTGTAAACGGCTTGTTCTTCCACTTCTCTCAGTTCACTCTGATCTGTATGAAATCCTGCAGCAATTTCATGTTGAACCTTGTGAACCATGGAAAGCCCTGACCATGCTACAGGCTGATCGATTGTCAAGCCATCTCCATCTCTAACAATTGAGGCCATTTCATTTCCAGCCCAGGACAGTTGCTCACTACGATCTTGAGACCTTTCTGCGTCCTTAAGTCGGTGCATAGCAACGGCATATCTTATAGACATACAATTTGGCTCCAGTTTTGCTCCCTGTTGGGTATTTAGAAGAGGAAAGAAAATTAGCAAATGTGAGGCCAAAACATTAAGACCCTTCCATTTATCAATTTAGACAGCCATGCATATACAAGGTAAAATTTTGCCAAGTATTCTTGCGAAGATTGAATATCCCATCTTTTCTACAAAACTAGACTACATGAGAAGAAAATATTTCCGCGAAGAATAGATATCAATGAGCACCTTCTCCAAACACTTGGCCGAACTTCTGTGATCCCCAGTCATAAAATAAGCATTAGCAAGATTTGCCCAGACATGTGCTGCTTTTGGATCTACCTTTAGAGCCGCTAGCAAACATTCCTTGGCAACATTCATACCAACAACCTTCTCATCAACACCACCTTCACCAGCATTTGCTCCAGCACCTTCAATTAAGTTAGAAGAATGAGTATTAATTAATTAAGGTTTTAATAAGTAGGCAAATATATACATGGAATAAAGGGATGCTTAAATGCGTTCCAAAAATATTTACAAAGTAAGAAGGCAAATAACAAAAATGTCTTTTTAATACGTAATATGTCTATTAAATGAGTGAAACGCTTTCAGTACATACCTACAACAGTAGAACCATACTTGCACAAGAGAAAAGCAGCATAGTTGATGAGAGCAGCAGGATGGTTTTGATCTTTAAGGATCAATTCTTGAAAACATTTTTCTGATAGTTCCATATTTCCACTACAGCATATTTTCAACAGTAGAATTTACTTACTATGAAAGTATCAATTGAATAGGCACATTTCTCAAGGTATGAACTTCTTGCACATTTCTTGACATAATAAGAAATTGATGATTCTGTATAGTATCAGGATGGTTATGTCCAGTTCTAGTATCAATTCGTTAACTCCCCATCAATTACAGTAACTGACGTTAGTAGAAACGTGAAGAGACGCTTGAAAGTTAGCTATCAGGCAAGCATGGACAGTAATTCTTATACCTTTGAAGATAAGCAATTCCAAGGTTTCCAAGGCAATCATAGTTGTTAGGGACAATGGCCAACAAGGATGACAACACTGAAATGGCACTCTGGATATATTAACATGGGTCCACATTAGTTTCTAAGAGGAGAACAATCTTGGAAGCAAACAATAATAAATATGCACCTTCACTCGACCAGTAGTAAGAAGTATCAAGCCAAGGGTATTCCACACAGCTGCCTGTCTAACATCCGATTGCATAGAATGCTTAAGTTTAGAAAAAATCTCATCAAGCTCCTCCTGTTCAAGCTCTTTGTCTGAACTATTATCTCCTGTACTTTCTAAAAGGAGACACTAGACAGTTCATAAAACAAGTGAGCATGAAATGATCCGGTAAGTAATATCTAGAATTTACAAAAAGGATGAAGTATAGCCAAAGAGAAGAGAGGTAAGGCGAAATGCGGATATACATTTTTTTTCATAAGAATCTCAACATTCATAGAGAAAAATGAAAGAAAATCATTTTCTATTTAACACGCAAATATAATTTTTAACCTGTGCATGATGAATTTGGACCAATGAGAGCAACTCTGGCCTGTGAATCTCAACATCGCTTTGGAGTAAGATCTCCTCTGCCTTCTCGTATGCTGATACAGCCTGAAAGACTACCACAGTTTAAGTAATATAAGAACAAGAAAATTAACCAAAACAGATACGATGAGCAAGCCAAGCAACCTTTTGTGGCTGGCCCAACCTCTGGTACATCAGACCAAGAATAAAATGTGCGTGAGCATTTTTTGGCATCTTTCTTGCTACATGAACTAAACCCTGCAGGCATCCAACAATCCAAGTAAATAGGCAGTGACATTTTGTTTCAAAATTTTCTCGTCATGTCCCAGCCATGTGCAAAACAAAAATAAAAAGGACATGGAAAATAGCATGCCAGATACGTGTCTAAATGTCTGATATGGACACTCGGTCTAAAATGAAGTGCGTGTGCTTCATAATTTGCTAGAAAAAAGGATGCCCAAGTGCAACATACAAGAAAATAAGGATGAACCAACAATTCAACCTTCGCAAAAGGTCAAAAAGGAAAGAAGGTTAAATGTCTCCAATACTTTGAGTTCAGGAAATTGAAAGAAAGAAGAAAGAAAAAACACTCCCATTGGAAGGATTAATCTTAAAACACTCCCGTAAGTCTAATTTTAACTATATTTTTCATCCAAAAGGTAAAGTAAAACAAGTCAATTAAATGTCTTTTTTTTTTATGAGAAACAAAACTTTTCATAGATCAATGAAAAAAAAAGGCATTACAAAAGTTGTTGCCAATGTGCAAATAAGAAAGTAAGGTCATAGTTACAAAAGGGAGGAAGCCTATGACTCCAAAAAATTCCAGTATGTTTAGTGTCCTCTAAGAGAGAGTTGAAAGACTTAGATGTGTCATTGAAGATACGATTATTTCTTTCACCCCACCACTTCCAAAAGAAAGCATAAACAAGATTAACCCAAAGAATTTCTTTTGTGTCTTTGAAAGGGTGCCCATCCAAAACGCAACAAAGGAGAGTATTAAGATCCCTTGGTCGCACACAAGACCATCCAAAAGAGTCAGCCCATGAACAGTTGTTAAAAATATGATCTTGTGAGTCATCTCCTTTAAAACAAAGGTTGCAGTAACTCGGAGATAGAGAGAAACCAAGGAGCTTCTTTTGCAAAACCTCATCTGTGTTGATCGCTCTATGGCTGATTTCCCAAACCAGAAACTTTGACTTTTTTAGGTTGGTAACCTTTCCACAACTTCAAGTAAAACCTGCTAATATCAACTGAGATCGAAGAAGCCACAACTTTGATATGATTAACAAGGGATTTTGTGGAGAAAGAACCTGTGTCGTCCAAACCCCAAATCCATTCATCCCCATGATTAGTAAACGAAAAACCCTCCAACTTGGTTGATAGATCAGCCCACTCAGTAATCTCAGATTCCGTGAGGTGCCTTCTTAAAGATAAATCCCAGCATTTATCAGATAGAGACCAAAAATCAGCAATAGGATGCCTCTTTTTTAAAGACAAATGATGCAACAAAGGAAATGCCTCTTTAAGAGTATTAGGTATCAGCCAAGAATCTTCACAAAACAGCGTAGATTTTCCATTCCCAACTCATCTCAAATTAGGAACTCAAGCAGAATTTGTCAATGATAGACTGCCATTGTATAGCATATGAGACGTCTGATGATCAGAGTCCTCTCTAGCTCTATTACAACACAGTATAAACCATCGAGAATAAATATTGATATTTGCTTCCTCATTGAATGGAATTGTATTCATCTTTCACCTATTCATTTAGCAAGACAATTGTTCACTTAAACTAGTGCTTTTTTAGTGGTGTTATTCAAGAAACAGCACACGAGCAAAAAAATTATATACATGAAGAAATTACAAGTAAATTTGTCTGATAGAGGTCTTAAGTGATTAAATAGCTGGAGACTCTTATGAAGTTTACATTCAACACAAGGTTTCTAAACAATCTTTTATTCGTATTGAAGATGAAGGAGATACAACAGTGAACGAAATAGGTGATATAGAGAAAACAAAAGGTTTATATGATAAAGAAACCAAATGTTGGTGAAACTCACAGTTTTGAGGCTGCTGACTTTTTCTTCACGTGAAGTGGAAACGCCTTGACCTTGTTGATCACCATCTGCATCAGCAGCAGAATCAAGAGAGTACTCTACCTTACTATTTCTTGAACGGCACTTTGCTATTTTGCCTACACGTCTACCTTCAACTTCCATCGCATTAGAATCCTTGCAAACTGCCACATTTTTGTCTTGATTGCACTCATCCATAGATAACCTAAAATTACAAGTTTGTTTCAACCAGGTGCCACAAAATGTCATTAAAATAACTTAACCTTCGAGCAGGTATTAACCTATAGGAAATCCTCAGTCCTAAATGGATATTTTTATGACAAAGAAAGTGAGGACATTGATTAGATTTCAGTTCCCAGATTTGGTGTATCCTTTTTAGAGGGTACAAATTTCCCACAAAGGGGACCACAATTACTCACAATTAAATGGAAGAACAAATACCGATTCATATCAGAATCGAACCCAAGACTTGAGGGACGAGAACATTCTCAGCCAACAACAGTAGCCATCATGCTACTAATCCCTTCGGTCCAGATTTGGTGTATCCTTTTTTCTACTTATCTTGGAGGCCCTTGGTAATCCAGCTAAAACTCAGTGTCAATAGTAAGAAGAGACTTGAGATAACATGTCATGTCACCAGCATTTCTTTAACCTTTTTGTGGGGGATACAATGGGAGCAGGAAGAGAATTTAGGACGTTTAATTGAATGGAATTTCAATGAGGTTAGATCAAATTCGAAAAAATGAAGGCCGTATTAGCTTCTTGATTACAGTGACTTCTGCAATTGTCCTAAAATGAGAACCTTTTTGTGTATGAGCAAGAAGTCCTGAGTTTGAGCCCTTGCCGAGTCATTTCATCTCCAATTAAAATTAAATTTCACTTGTAGGGCATTTCTCAAATTTCAAAGCCCACAAGTGAGGGGGAGTGTTGGTTGATATAATTAAATTTACCCCAATCCATCAGCTTAGGCTTTTGGATTGATCGGTGGTTTAACATAATTCAACAAATAGTAATAATAATGTCGATGATTTCATGCGGTACATTACTGTTCAAGACAAAGACAGTCGATGAAATGTTATTTTAACACATTTTCTTCTAAACCTTCATTCACTTCCCACCTAGAAATACAGAAATCCTAGCGTAGAAGGTAACTTGAGTACTTGACCAGCAGATAAAGGGCATAGATACATAAAGGGTATCACCGCCAAAGCATCCTTTGAATCAGTGTCCTGGTCAGCAACTCCTTCAACACTATGTTCCACCAGTTAACTAAGGCAATGCAGACAAATTATCTAAACTACTCTCAATCAAGAAACAAGAAACAAACAGCTCAAGCCCCGTTTGATAACCATTTAATTTTTTTTTTGTTTTTGATTTTTGAAATTTAATCCTACAACAGCAACTACTATTCCAACGTGTGGTTTTATTACTTTAATATCTACATTCTACTATATCTTTAAAAACCAAACCAAAATTTGAAACCTAAAAAAATAGCTTCCAAATACTTGTATAGAATTTAGTTAAAATTCATATACTTCCTTAAGGAGAGATGGAATTATATATAAAGAATTTGAGTAAATACAACCTTAACTTTCACGAAAAAAACAAATGTTTACTAAATGGGCCTCAATTTTTTTCTAATACAATTATGGTTCGATAGAGTAAACATATCACAATTCAACACCAAGATTCCCAAGCTGAATTGATCTCCATTTGGTGTCCCTCTGGAACACCGGGGGAAGGAAAAAGAGAAGAAATAAATAAATTCAGCAAGAAAATTTTAAGCCTCCATACCCAAAAAAATTCTAAATTAGGTTCAAAATTAAAGATAGTGCGAAAAGGAAAGTGACCTAGAAATGGTGGAAGCTGAAAAGTGAACGGAAGTGTCTTCGTCCATTTCTGGAGGATCAACGTTGAGGTCAGCAAGAACGACGACTTTAGAAGGATGGGCCTTCTTCGAATTCTCGTCGTGTGAACTGTCCGAAGCTCCATGTTCTGTTTTGAGAGGCATTTTCGGAGCAGCTTGAGCCTTTCTGCGCTTAAAGACTTTGCGCTGCGACTGTCGACGGGGAAAAAGTAAAGAATGAAAGAAGAAGACCCTTGTTTGGTTCCGCGGATTTCTTAGCCTCTGTTTGGATACAGAAAATAATTTCTACCAATTAAGCCTTCGGTATGTAGTTTTATTTTTATTTTTATTTTTTTTTTGTGTTAGGGCTTTCATCTCTATTCTTCCAATTTGTATTTAAAAATTTTAAAATTGACATGAGAAATGTATAACTTGATTTTAAAACAATGATATAGAAAAGATTTCTTTTAATAGTTTTATTCCAACGTAGTGGCAAAGTAGAGTTAAAGGCTATCTAAAACTTTAACATTCACTAGTTAATAACGCAATGGTTTCATTGTTTAATTGTAAACCAGTTCAACACCAACGTCACAGGTTCGATCTCAAGAGTCGATATCCCGTTATGATAAACGGGGTTATATCTCGATATCTTAATTGTAGACGAAAGGTTATAATAAACAGTTTTTTTAGTTAATTAAATTTAAATTAAAAAGGTTAACAAATAATTAATATTTTTTTTTAATAAACTTATAATTAATATTGAACATAATAAAAAAATGAAAAAATGATTTTTTTTTCATATTCTATTTC
>JBBMKA010046136.1:0-20379 GCA_037833695.1 Sechiopsis laciniata
ATTCCAGAGCGGTATAGAATCGATCGGCACTTTGAAATTTTATTTTATTAATCTCAAATTGGAGAGGTTGATTGATTAACTTTGATTGATTTGAGGGATTTGCAGGCTGGGGAATTGGCTGGGATTGCAATCGGTGGTATCGTAATGCTATTTGTGACCCTTCAGCCACATTACAAACACATTATTTTTAGCAATTTTTTGTGCATTTTTTTATATTTCAAAATGAGACGAATGAGCTGCATTCCTGGAATTCAACACCAAAACCGATTCATAAAATTACGGAATTGAGCAAAAAAAGGATCAAAATCAAATAAACAAAATAGAAATCTCAATTCTAAGGTAACCCATCTCCATACAATCCACTCAAATAGAGTAAATAACTTCAAAACAGGGCCATGGGCAAAATGAGCAGAGATTTATCCAGAACTTATGAATTTACAAAAGCTTAAACAACTGCTAAAAAAAAAACTTAAAACAGTTCTATTATTGCAGAAGCAGCAAGAGGATTAGTACCTATAATTAGCAATTAGAACAGTCCCTTGCCCAATGGCCAGGCTTACCGCACTTGAAACAGGTTCCACCAACTGAAGATTGAGTTCTGCTGCCAAACTCTGAAGCAGAAGGATTTGAGGGTGCGGGTGCATTTGATTGTGAGCAATCTCTAGCCCAATGCCCTTCACCCCCACATTTATAACAGGAAGAACCAGTTCCCGGACTCACACCACTGCTTTTGTTTGTGTCGTATGTGTTACCATACACCTTTGATGCACTCATTTGGTTCTTACTTCCTGTGGAAGGCTCCTTGCACCACTTGAAAAACCCACATGTTGCCTGCACACACAAAATTGGAGGACCACCGATGATTAGTTACCATTTTTTTTATATCTGTGATTGTCCGGACCAGCTTATGCACACCTCGACTATTTTTATGAGATAGACCGCCTGACCCCATAACATTTAATTGTCAAGAAACTGAAAGAAATTGATTCTTAACTAAGTGACTACTATAGATTGAACTGATAACTTTCTAGTTCCTCCAAACCCTCTTGACATAGAAATCAAGCCAAGGATAACTTATGGAATTTGCGCATCAAATCATTTTAAGAGAAATATGTGCAGATAATGTTGATCTTGAGACTCATGGAGGTGAAGAAATTATCATTACCACGCAAGTAGAAACTTTGAAGAGATACTGGAACTGGATAGATCGTGGACATAAAATGAATATAAAAAGATAAAACTTTTGGGAATATGTCGTGACAAAGTAGGATGAAAATTGTCTAATTTCCAGGAGGAGAACCAGTTAAGCGGTTCCACCATCTAAAAATCGTGGATTTTTCTTTTTTTAATACCCAGTGTCCAAGACTCTAAGTCAGCTTGTATATAACCCGACTACTCTCACAGAACAATCGTTTGATCCTATTAAATTTAGTTGTCAAGAAAACTCATAGAATATTAAATTTTGAATAGGTGACTACTACAATTTGAACTTATTCTATCTAAGCTCTTTATTAAGCCAACTCAGGGTGATTATGTGAGACTAACTAAATAAATGGCATATTTACTTAGCCTAAAGTTAGTTAAGGTACCAGCCAGAACACAATTTATGTTTTCTTCCAATCAGTCTGAATGAAGCGTCAAATGCAGACAGAGCAACAAACCTAAAAGCTTAGCCATAGTTCAGTCAGATAATTGGAGAGCCCAAGGCATTTTTAATATGAAAATGAAAATGAAGTAACCAAAAATCTAAACATTTTTTTTTTTTTGAAACAAGGATAATCATGCCCGTCCCTAGGCCAGGCACCAAGAGACATTGAAGGAGTAATGTTACAAGTGAGTCTTGAACCTGAGACTTTGAGGACAGAACCAAAAATCTAAACATGAACAAACAATTTTGAGACTTTATATCGAAAATTACGTCAACATAAGACAATAAAAACAAAAAACTGCCAAAAGGAGAAATAACTCAACCGACATAAATGTGTGGACATGATCAAGAGGTCATGGATTTGAATCGTCCACCCAAATTATTGTTGAACTCAAAAAACATAAAAGAAAAAAAGACAGAAAATTGCTGCACAAGCATTTCTATTATAAAAAAAAAAAAACTACCTGGTATGAAGGACAACGATAGAATTGCTGACCAACATTTTCCCCTGTTTTGGCTGTTAGAATAACGCAAGTACCAACACCACAGGGGCACTGTAGGTCTGGAAATGATGAACTCGATGCACGATTTTGGCTTCCATAAGTCATTACATTAGTTGCAGAGGCATTGTCACACCATTCAAAGAATCCGCACCCACCATTTTCCTGAGAGCAATACAATGAAGTATGAGAATGGTATATAACTAATGAACTTTGAACTCAAAATTGTGAAACCAAAATTAACAGTTCAAATAGCTACATAGAAGAAAAAAGGAACAGTTTCTTATAGAACAAATAATAACATATTCACTGTTTTCGTCGACGAAAATTATATAAACCAGTGACACCATTACATTAGGCATTGATAATATAACTCCAACAAGAATATAACAGAGGTTTAGTTTAAGTAACATATAATCCTTACACATTTCTAACAAAACCCAACATCAAACACAGAAAAAAAGAACATCAATTCATCAGAACTCATGAAAGATCGATCCAATCCCAAGTTAGCACAGAAGACAAACAAATTTTCAATAATGGTAACGATCATAGAAGTAAATATACAGCATCACCACCTGTCGAACGGGACATCTATAAAACTTCCGACCTCGATTCTTCTCAGTATTAGCAGTAAGAACAAGACAAACACCCAATCCACAAGGGCAAGCTTTCTCCGCAACAGACGAATCATTCCCGGAAACGCCGAAAGAATCGCCGCCTCCGGAAGCATCGCAGTCTCGAGCCCAATGCCCTAATTTCCCGCATTTGAAACACGAACCGCCGCCTTCCGATTGAGCTGAAGCGGTATTTGCAGAAATGAACCCTTTGTTGCCGGAATAGGGCTTCTGGGAAATTTGAGAGAGAACGGTAGGGTTTCCTTTCAAGGCGGCGATGTAGAGCCCTTCCGGTTCTGGATTTGGGGAAACTTTGATCGAAGCGATTGGAATTTTGGGCGGATCGATGATATGATTGGGGATTTTTCTTCGTTTACTGGCTAGGGCACGAGCTTCAGCTTCAGCCACCTCTGAAAGAAAACCCTCATCGTCGTCATCTTCGTAATCGCAATCGAATTCGAAATTTCTCTTGGCTTCGTACGTCATCTCTCACTCTAACTGTGATCGGCCACCGTTTTGAATTTTGCTTCCTTTTTTTATTTATTTATTTTTTCTAGGGTTCATTCGTTTCCCGCCTTTCTTCGGAAAATTTCCATTTCCATGTCTAAACTTTTTTTTTTTTAACTTTTTGAAAAACATATTACCTACAATAAAATAGAACAAACCAATACCAACCTATCAAGGATCACTAAACTGATCGTCTCTTAAAGTTGGGTTAACAAGGCCAAAGCTATAACGATATGAATTATCGAGACTCCACCAAGAAAGACCTAAATTCTATTATTGCCCCTTCATCAGAATTTTTTCGATAGTCTTTAGGAGGTAACTGCATATTGATATCACTTACTAACGTAGTCAATTTATCAACTTACATCATAAATTTAGATAAATGTGTTTTAAGATTTTTTTTTTTTTTTTTAAATGTAAGATTGAAATTATAAATCAATAAAATTAAATATTGTACATATTAAAGTTTAATCAACCATAAATTACCTATCATCATGGTAATAGACAATAGTAATGAAAAGCTATGCACACATGAGTGGATCATATCGATATTTTAACTAACATCCAAAAATATATTTGATGTGTAGGTTGTTTGACTATCTTTAAAGATTCTCGTTTATACAATAAAACAAGAATTAGAAGACAATAAATTAAACATGTTGAAGTTGAAAAATAACTAACTATAAAACCTCACAAAAATACATAATGATGTTATTCTACACGAAACGATGTTACAATCTAGTACATTGTCGCGATATGGTGAAGCCTGACTCCAAGATAAGAAATCACAAAAGGTTTTAAAACTCTGACTTGTTTATCCCCTAATTATGTAAATGATAAATTTACAATGATCGAGGTCATGTCGAGATACCAAATCCTTTTTCCCTCAAGGTTGGGAGGGCATCATGGCAAGAGTTTTGTGGCGTCAACCATTTTCTTTCGGTGGCCATTTACTTTTTGGTAATCTGGATAACCGGAATTCTTGGATATCCAAAATCATGGATACCCGAAATAACAGATGTCCAGCATTCTTAGATAGTCATGTTTGTTTTGTAGGAAAAATTTCATGGGCATCTAAGAAACCGTTATGAAAATGTCTTAAATGCCCTCGTAACTTAATTTACACATTAATTTATATAACAGATAATTTTTTTATTAATTTAAATATTATATTTTAAAATAAATTTATTTAATAAAAAAAACTAAAATAAATTCATAAGTTGAATAAGCAATAAAATTCACTAAATATAAAAATGTAGACAATTATATTTGAAATATATAAATAAAATTAATTATGTATGGTTAGTTGTTAATACATCCATAATAATCATATACTAAAAAAGAACATTTTATTTTATTTTAAGCCACAAACAACTCACAAAATATGGAAAAAAAGTTTATATGAATTGGTAAAATATAAAAAAAATAAATAATAACGGTAAAAATGTCTTTCGGTATGTCCTATACATAGGAATCCTAAAAATCCATGTTGCAGGAGGGCATCCAAATGTCTGTAAAATGAGTATTCTAGGATGCCCGGCATCTCAAGATGCTCGTGATATTTATCATTACTACTAAATAAACGTGGATGTCCATCCCATGGAAATCTTGGATTACCACGAAGTGAACGACCCCTCAAGGTTAACTGGTATGGCGTTGAGACACACGAGATGGCATCGAGACACTTTAAGTGTTAGGGTTGGCATTATGTAACCGTAAACAAAGGTCTGGTCGACGATTGAATGCAGGGCGTCTAGACTATCCAGATGCATCCTTGCTTTGAACTCATTTTATCTTCAACGTCTTTAAGAACGTTGACTGAGATTTTGACGCTCCCCATATCTATTTTCCATAATTAACTCCATCTTCTTGTTAGATTGTTTTGATGAATGACCTTTAAATTGTCTTGTTTTAACCGCAAACACTTCCCATTACTTAAAATCATTCCTTCCGCTTGAGATTATTTTCTTCAAAATACACAATAAACACATAAAACTCATTCAAACTACCATAATTTAAATAGAGATATGTAAGACTTTTCTAGTCCTAATCACACTTTTTGAGAACTTTCTTTTTTAGTTTAGCAACATTTGAGGCTTAGGATTAAAATAGCACAAATTTAAGAACATGTGTATGCCAATAGATTTTTCTAAATAAATCTTATAGGAGGTGTTTGGATGAAAAATTATTTTGAGTAGTTGGAAATTGAGAATTCTAACAATAAACGGGTTTGAATGTGATTTTTTTTTTTTTTTTTTGTAGACGAGTTAGAGACGATAGCTTGTTTAGATGTGGATTCAAAATAAATATTTATTTTGAGTAGTTAGAAATTGAGAATTGCATAAAAAAAATGGGTTTGGATGTGGTTTTTTTTTTTTTTTTGTAGAGGAGTTAAAGACAATAGCTTCTTTGAATGCGAATTTAAAATGAGTAGATATTTTGAATAGTTAGAATTGAGAATTGTAACAAAAAAATGGGTTTGGATGTGGTTTTTTGGTAGATGAGTTACAGACAATTGTTTGTTTGGATATGAATTTTAAATGAGTAGTTAAATTTTTTTTATTAGAAACGAGTAGTTAAAAATAAGTTATTTTGATAAAGTAGAAATGAATGATAGAAATGATGAGTTATTTTGAGTAGTTATAAATAAAATGTTAAAAATGTGGTAGTAAATATTCATTTTAAATCTTCAATAAATTGAATATTTAATATAAAAGTCGTTTTCGACCCTCTAAAAATATCTGAACATAATTAAAATCACTCTCAAACATGTGGTAAAAAAAATGAAAGTCAAATCAAAACAATGCCATATAAGAAATTGGTGCCATAGTCTTACATCTACAAGAATAAATCCAATAGGCTTCCTAAAATGGAAATCCCACATTTTTCTTGCAAAAAAAGTATACACACTTGCATTCATCAACTTCTCAACCACTTAGCAACCATCAATTAATTAAATCTATTTGTCTAGTTTGCTTTAGGGAAGTCTTTTTCTTGAGTGTGACCTTTCATTTTACTTTCTGAAGAGCAAGTTTCTTCTATCATGTGCTCAAACCCACCACATTTATTTGCTCACATTGTTTCCTTTTTTGACCATTTTACTCTTAGGGCAATTGAAATTTGTCAATTCAATGCTTGCATTTTCCTTTTTCTACATATTTTCCTACCTTTGCTTTGTTGTTGATGTCGATTTGTTAGACTTTTTTTCTCGTTCTATAATTTTTGTTACTTTCGTGTATCAATATTTAAAACTTCATTTGATAATTATTTAGTTTTTGGTTTTTTAAAATGTAAACTTACAACTACTATTCGAATACATAGTTTTCGTTACTTTGATATCTTCGGTTGACTTGTGTTTTTGTTAAAGAAAATAAACTTTAACAAAATTTGGAAGATATTGTAAAGTACACTAGAGGGGGAAAATCTTTCCAACAATCGGATATATTAGCAAGAGACATCTCTTAAACGTGTCTTAGATGAAAAACAAAATCCATACATTTTTTCTTTCTTTCTTTCAAGCATCTTGTTCTTCAAATTTTGTAAAATATTCCCTCCTAATATCCTCATAATTTTAGATAGTTCATTTAACAAAAACCTAACCACATGCATCGAATAGGTTGGTGGCGGTTTGGTTACCTTCATATATTGATTATAACTTCATTCAACTCCACGGTCACAAGTTTGATTCTTGAAAGAAGTAATATCCTCTATATAGGAATATTCTTCCACATAAAATAATAAAAAAAATTCACAAATTCGAATCTAATACTTAAAATTATTGATGAATTTGTTAAACTCCAATAAAGGAAAACCAAAACAAATACTTTCTTAGAGCATATTACCAAAATAAAAAGGAACACTTTCTTCATGTGTTTGGACGCCAATAGACTCTTAAAATTTAAAAGCAAAGATAGATCGAACTTTAAAAAATATAACAAACATTTTAAAAATATATGGACTAAAATAAAATTTAAATGTACTTTTCTTTTCTTTTATAATATATATATATATATATATATCATGCATGCTTTTCTAGTTGTGTTTGAGCATATTGGCAATGAAATTTTGAACGTATTATAAAAAAGAATAAATATATTAAATTCAAATTGAGCATATAACTCGATTAACCTAGTGAATATGATATTGGTAAAAAAATTTATGGTTCGAATTTTAAAACTCTTTATTTACAACCCTTTATTTACTAATAAAAGGGTACATCTCTAACCTACCTGAGATCGGTAAAGGGACGTTTGATCGATAAAGGTTTTGCCGCCAAAAATTAAACAAAAAACTTCACACAAGGCCGTGAAGATATTAACTATCGTAGAGTAACCTTAGTGGTCATAAGAACATTGAAAAACGAAGAGTTTATAGGTTTAATCTATGTTAGTCATCTATATAAAAATTAATTTTTTTACGTATTTTCTTGACATCTAAATATTGTAAGATCATGTGGTATATCCTGTGACATTAATCTAGGTGCCTATAACTTGGTCTGAATAGTCTCATAGTTAAAATATATATATATATATTTAAAAAAAAAAAAAAACTTAGGCAAAGATATTTTGTCTTTTTTGTAGGAATTGTGAAATCCATGTGGTCACATGAATGGCACGAAAGAGTGATTTTCAAATGAGAGTGATTTTCAAATGAGAGCAATTTAAGTGATGTCAATATCGAAGTCCACCTATGTAGCTCAATGAGAGCCCCCACTTTAATTTAATATTTTTAATTTTTTTAAGTTAGAAAAAAAAATAAGATGTGTCTTTTATTTAATCACATAGGTAGATTTCAATATTTAGATGATATCAAGGTATCACCTAAATTATTCTCTTTACAAATAGACAGTTGCCATGTGACAAGCCTACAAACACTTCACATGTTCAATATGCAAACACATTGTTGTTGGTCACTTAAAATCCTAACCTTCATTTAGTTAAATTAAGATTTTAATCCCAAATCACAAATAGGTCTCTATTGTTTTCTAAATAATATTTAAGATGAGAGGATTGGAATGGATAACATGTTAATCTTAATTATAGACGATACATTATGTTAGCTATGTTTTTTATTGAAAAAAATTTGAATTAAGTTAGATAAAACATATAATAATGATTATATTTGTTAATAGTCACTAATGGTGGCGTGATGATTTCATTATTGGGTGATAATCGAGTTCAACAATAATAGTACCGCTTTTGTAGGATTTGTGTCCTCCTCTCCAACTTGTGCTAAATAAATAAATCAATTAAGTACATGACAAATATATTATGTAAAAAAAGTATCTTAAAAATAACTATTCATGTAAATAAAATTAACAAAAAATTTACATAGTTGTTCATGTGTAGGTTGTTCCTATATTTTTTTTGATGTGGCATCATTTGGTACACACAAAATTATTTTTATAAACAAATTAGTATTAAAAAAAAGTGTGTGAATGTAAGTTTTTCTCATAAAATTATTTGGTACTTTAGTGACTATGTGATTTAAATACTTGATTAAATAAAAGTCAAGTTAATAATTTTTAAGAAATTTATATTAAATTATGAATTTCTAATTCATTTTTATTCAATCAACAAACAAAATACAAAATATCACATCATTGACACATAAGAAACCTAATTTTCTTTGTTTTGTTTTTGTATTTTTGTTAAGCGAGATAATTAATTGTCAATACTTAATTCCCCATTGTTTTATAAGATTTTATCAAAACCTATAAATTAAATTGGAACTTTAAAATCATAAACACTAAAATCTAATCAAAATTATAATTTAACAGTCTTTCAATTCTTTTACAAAGTCCCTGTTAAAAATAATAATAATAAACTACAAACTCAATTTTTCAATAGTTTTTTGTCAATTGGAAGGAAAAAAGAGTTTAAAATGTCATTGAATCTCAAAATTTCCATGTTTATCTTGTCGTTGTTCGTGAACTCTTGATTCTTTTTATAAAATGTTTGAATTATCGTAATTTTTTTAATGAATTTATCTAACAAAAACTTGGCGTGTATATATTTAGTTTAGTTACCTATTGGTTTGATTGTTATATTACTTGCTTTAAAACAAATCATATTACTAGAATCTTATATCATAGCTAGTGATTAATGTATTTAGTTTTGACGATGATTGAGATTCTATTTTATACCAAAAATTAATACAGAATATTGTAAAACTCATGGACTAAAGCAAAATAAACTTGAAAGTTCCGTAACAAAATAAGAAAAGAAAAATATAACTGAGGCATTTAACATGTTAGGATAAAGATTTTGAGTTGACTTAGAGTCAAAGAGGACATGAAAATTTAGAGATAATGGAATCAAATTATAGTAATCAATTACCTAGAAATTAATTTTTTATAGATTTTAAATATATTTGCATTAAATTTGATCTATTTTATTTTTTTAATTCAACAATAATTGGATAGAATGATTCATCGTGTGAATGTCATATTTTATGGTTTTGTTCCATATATATTTGGATTATACTAGAACTTTTGGTGTTAATTTGGACACTTCTAACTGTTTTTTATTTTTATTATTTATTATTTTAATTTTTTAAATTAGGCATTTTTGCTTTTGATTTTCCAATCATACTCTTATTCTTAAGCAAAAGATCACCATCCAACATCAAGGAACAAAAATCAAATAACTAACACAGTATCTAACCAGATAATTCAACTAATAAAGATTAATTTAAAACTATTGGAATATAACTTAATAGATAAGATTTCGATTAGAGTATATGTGGTTCGAGTTAAGTTGGATTAGAGAAATTTTTTGGATCAACTCAAAATTTCAGGTTGGTTAATCCTCCAGCCCGTCTAACCTTATGCATTAGAATAACTCAATCCTATATTTTCATATTATATTGTCTTGAGTTATTGAGTTGTGTTAATCTCCCTTTTATCCTATAAAACAATTCTATTCATACCCGTAAATATATAAACAATGAATAAAATTTAAATGATACAATTATTTAAATTTAGATTACTTACTTTATTAGTGTATATTATTTATCAATTTACTAAAAATTTATCTTATTAATTAATTTCTCTCACGCGCACACAAATATTGCTATGATATGAAAGTGCAGCATAGATGGAATGATCATGAATTGAGATAAAGAGGATTGTTGATTGAAAGATACGAAGTGATGAAGGCTTAAGGCCACACTAAATAAAACCTAATATCAGTCTATATGTACTAAATACTATACTAACCTAATATAAGGGCCGATGAACTTTGATACTATAGATATATATTAGTTTGAGTTGAATTAGATTATCGAACAAAAAATTGGTCAATTCTAAAATCAATTCAACCCATCAAAAATCATAAAATCATAACACTCAAGCCAAATAAAATTATAATTCAACTCAATTTTTAATATTTTGGTTGAGTAATCTGATCTACTCCAATTGTCACTTTTTTTTAACTTCTAAATTTGAGTTACTCTTCAAAGAAAAAATAAGCTTTGTTAAAAAACCCACCCACGTGCAATGACGTCATCAATAAAATCCAAAACACACAAGAAAAAAACGAGGTTCTTTTTTAGGGTTAATTCTAAACATTTTAAAAAAGAAAAATATAGATATTTTGCAAGAGAGTGAGTATTTGTTACCAAAAATAAATAGAATATGCGCTTAAGATGAAAAATGGACACAGAAATATGCCTCAAGAGAAAGAATTTGGAGTTTTACACCCAAAAAAAGCAAAGAATAAAAAGCCAATGCAATATATTCCAACTCCTTGCAAATAACAAAAGGAAAAAAGTGGGGAACTTTCCAATTCCAATTCCAACCAAAAATACTTTTAATAATCATTTGATCATTTATATTTGGTTTTTTTAAAATTACTTATTTTCTCCATATGTCCACAATAGTTTTCTACTTTCTCTTAAGTATGCAATCTTTTTTTTTCGATCAAGTATGCATTCTCAAAACCTTAACCAAAATTCAAAAGACTTTTAAAACTTACTTTTTATAAATTTCAAATTTTAGCTTGATTTTTAATATATATATATATAAATATAATCAAATCTGACCACAATAACTCACATGGGACTCATTTCCAAAAATCCCTTCTAAAGCCTACCAACCAAACCAAACCTAATATCTAAATTTAAAAAATTTTAAAAAAAATGTGGGATTTTATCATATATATATTGGTACCAAATTCTTTTTCCTTTTTTTTTCTTAGCATATTTCTCCAAATTCTCGTTTTGCACATGCCCATTAGCTTAAACTTGCAGATATTTTTTAAAGTTTAAAAGTTCCCTAATTCCTTCAAATTAGGTAGCTCTACTTTCTTTTTCTTGCCTAAAAAAAGAACAAATAACTCCTTTTTTTTATCTCTCTTTTTGATATCATATTTAAAGAACTCATTGGGACACAAAATTAGAACTGCAGCTAAAGGGAATATCAAATGGAAAAAGAGTTCAGCTTGGAGCTTGGTCTTTGGCCCCCTTCTTCTTCTGCTTCTACACCAACCTTCCAATTCTCTGCAATCCCCATGTGAGATCAGAGAAAATTAATAGGCCCTTTTTAAGATTTTTCTTTTTCATCTACTTTTTTTTTTTTTTTTTTTAACCACAATAATTTCTTGGTTTACTGTGAAATCAGCATATACTAACCTAATCTTATGTGGAGAAATGGAGTTTAATCAGTATTGGAAACTATCGATTATCGTTAGACTTAGCCCACTTAATCGATCACATTTGTTGTTTGTTTAGACTTTGATGGAAAGTGAATTTTGGAATTGTATTTGTGGATGTAGGATGAATTTGCCATTTACTTTGAATCATCAGCAGCAGATCATAGTTTCTTATAATGGATCACTTTCACTATGTGACCTCACTGAACTCCAGGTAAATTTTCACTTCCATTTCCTTAGTATTCATTTTCCCCTTGAAAGAAAATGGTTAAAATAATCCCTCTTTAGAGTTTATTTTTGTTTTGATCCCTATCTAGTCAATATACTTTCAATAAAGTTTAAAATCGTCATTTAAAATAAATTTGACATTAATTTTTCAAAAAGTGTTAGTAGATAACAAATTTTAGTATCCCTAATCCACCATTTTCTTTTATAAATATTTCATAATTCGTTTTGACCTTATTTAGTAGTTTCTAATGAAATTCTCAAAAACACCAAGTACTCAAAAAAAGTAAAACCAACTCAATAAAAAAATAAAAAAAACTAACTGATACCAATCCCTTGACTAATTTTATTTTGTAATCCAATTCAACTTCACGCACGCAACATCTCGTGATTCCCTCCCCATTCCCCAATTTTAGTGTGTTTTGAAGGATACAAAAACAATGATAGTTTTGTTTACAAAATTGCAGGCAAGAGCCATATTATGGTCTGCAAACCAAGAGAACAATAGCAGCAAGAGATGGAGCAACCCAAAATGGTTAAGATTGCAAATGCCAAAGAGTGAGAATGAAAATGGGAATGGAAATGCAGCTTATTTCTCCATTAAGAAATCTCTGAAAAGATTCCTACAAAGGAGAATGACAAGAAGAATTCAATCAATGTCTCCATATCACATATTGTAATACCCCCATTCAAAGTTTATGCCCTCCCAACTTCATCCAACAATTAATCATAGCATTCTCCTCATTCTGCTTACATTTTTACATTGAATGGAAATGAGCACAAAAGAACTACATTATAACTATCGTGCATTTCAAGCAATTACACGAAAACGCGATAGTCTCGAGTTACATGTTAAAAGAAACTGTCTATCGGGTTGGGGCAAGATGTTTGTCAAGAAAGAAAATCATCTCTAGAATCAGAATCTGCTTCTCTTTTTCTGCAGTATTTGACAGAAAAGAGCATTCTGAAAGGGGGGAATTGGGCCAAATGGTGCCTCAATACATTTGAAAGTAGAATCCACAGCCCAACAATGAGTCCACTAAGCATATCTTCCTAAGGCCCAGCCCATTAATGTAAAAACTGGGAGAGCTAGAACTTTATCACCAAGTAAAGAGGCATCATAAACTTCTAATCCAGCTGAGATAAACCACTGAGAGAATGGTCCAAACATACATGATACATCTACCAAATTTATGATTAAAATTAAAAAAAAAAAAAAAGAAAAAAAAAAAGAAGGGGGTCTACTTAAGTCTTAGAATTAATAGCTGCCCTCTACAACCTATTTTGTTGACTCTTCACCCTAAAGTTCAAGACAGAGCACCAAAATAAAGCTCCTCCCGTCACAACCCCATTCAAGAATTTTGATAATACACATTTATGCATATGACTATTATTAAACAGAATAAACATTTTTTTATGAACTTTTTTATCTAGAAATATTAAAAGAAAACGCTGAAATGGATAAAAGTAAGAAGCCTCTCAAACTGACTCCCGAGATATGGCAACATCACTTACCGATGGTCGCGACCCGCCTCGTCCGACACCAAGTTTGTTCACCTCCTGTAGTAAGAGATGCAGAAAATAACCATCTCGGTAGCAACATCATTTACCTGGAGCATCATCGTGTTTTCCTTTCCTAACCCCTAACTGATTCTGAATTCATTTGCCCACTACTTCCACCATGGGCACTGAATCCTGAAACTGGCATGGAACGTTGGGCAAAATCCATTAAAAGCTTCCTTTGAGGTTCATTGGTGTGGGGAAGGCTCGCACGAAGAAGCTCCACAGGCATTTCACGGCTGACGGCTCGGGCTGCCTCTGAGCCTATGACATCAGTGCTTGATGGCGTCTGTGAAAATAAAGACTGCACAATAGTTTCATATTTACTCACACAGTACTTGGTAAGGAGATTGAAGAATTCGTCGAAGGAAGCCTGCCAGAGAGCTCGGTTAGGCCTGCTACAGTTACTAACAGCATGAGGATCAGTTAATAGTTCAGTAGCCCTTTCAAGAATAGACTTCAGAACAATAGAGGCCCCATCCCCAGCAGAACTTCCAAGGGGGCGTAGTGGCGGCTGCTCTGAGGAACAGACTACTGCAACAAGACACGCACTTAGAGCACGAAGGTCCATACCGTTAACACAGGCAGAAACAGTATTCGAGAGATTTGACGTTGTCTCGGCTGATCCTGGATCAGATGGAAGTCCACCAAACAAGAACCTTAAGTGACGAAAAATAGCCATACAGACAATTCGTGCAAGCTCGCTACCAGGAAAAAGCAGCTTTAGGAATTTCGACAGAAGCTTTCGACCTTTGGGAAGAGACGCTAAACGCAAGAACACAATGTCATCCTTTGGAGATGGGCCAACAACATGGCTACTTTTTCCAAGCGGGTCAACAAGCTGAAGGGACGCTGCCATACCTTCCAGCAGCATCTGCCGCCTTCGTCTAAGCTGGACTCCATCTTGTGACTTATTATGTTGTAAAAGTCGATCAATATCATCTATATCAAGAAGAAGACAGAGACCATCTTCAATGGTGATTCTAGCAGCAAGCATTGGTTCCTGCTCCAGAGGCCTCTCAGATATTGTCTGTTCAGAGCTACCATCACAAGAACCTGATGGAAGATCAACTTCAAGGAGGGGGCGAGGTCTACGAATAGAGGCAAGAGGTATTTTTCCCAATGAATCAGCTGTGGAATGAGAATGCTGATCTGAACCACTACGAGACCGAGATGGAAGCTCTCTTAGTCGAGACGGACAAAATGCATTCTTCGATCTTGAACCAGCAGCTTTTTTGGCAATCCGAGCCTGGTGATAATAGTCATCCAAGTAAGGATCATGACTGTGGGTAGCAGCATGCTGCATCTTCAGGATACTTTCAATCTCATCAGCTGTCATATGCTTAGATCTGAACTGGAAGGATCCACTATCACTCTTTTGACTACCAGTTTCCGAACCTTGCTGAGAAGAACGCATGCTATGTTTCCCTCTCTGCGACTTGGGTTTCTGATCTCTCACATCAGTCAATCCAAGCATTGCTCTATGGGAGGATGGCGAATGGGCATTATAGAGCTGAGACTGAAGAGCTGCAAAATGCGCAAAAGACGGTTGTATTGGATGATGTAGCCTGTGCTGCTGCATCTGCTGATAAGCTGGCAATAACTGAGGGGATAGAATGCCATTTTGATGAGATAGTTGCTGTTGCAACATACTGTTAAAGAGATTTGAGTGATCCCCATGTAATAGACCAGCGTTGTTAATCCACTGATTTTGTGGCCTGCTACTAAAAGAAAGGCCGGGAGTGGTGAACTGGTGCATGTTGGCTCCATAACGCAAGCCGTGATGGATACCAGCTAACTGCATATTAGACTTGGATAAAGAGGTGTTTGGTGCAGAGAAGGGTAACTGACTTCCATCCGCGAGGGATGAAATATTTATGTGACGAGGTGAACCATGTTGAGACCTACTTCCTGGAGGAGGGAAGGATGTGAAAGAAGATTTTGGTACTAGAATTGGTTCACTAGAATAGTGCTGCAGTGTAGGTTGCTGCTGAGGTTGCTGCTGAGGTTGCTGCTGAGGGTAAGAGGATGTTCTATGCAAAGGTTTTGAATCTGAAAATCGAACAGAAGATTGAGGTTGGGATGACCATCTTTTCTCCTCCAGAGCACATTCTGTATCAAATACATGCTGCTCTAACCAATTGCAAAACTCCCCATCTTGTCCCCAATCAGTCGCAGATGAGCCTAAAGAAGATGATATAATCGTAAGCACAAAGAGAAATTATTACTTAGAACATCAAAACTAACAATGAAATATTAACTTTAACGATTGAACAACACACATCAACAGAAGAAAAAGATACCATACATCATAATTAATTAAAATAATAATAAAAAAGAATTGATTAGCTCTCATGCTTCATACAGCACACAAATTGCCAAGATGGTGAAAGAAAACAAAAGCCCCACAATTTGGATACTTTTTTTAGTTCAAAAACAATTGGGGGCAAGAAGATTCACAAACTTTCTTTTCTTTATGTTTCTTAGAACTCAAGGATACAAAGGTACAACCTATAAAGCTTCTGTTAAGTGATGTTATTCTTTCTGTTAGGTTTATACATAAGAAAGTTCTAAAAAGTTCGTTGAAGTGTGTTAGACTTGCAATAAACTAAGATACAGACACAGACACCCTAACAAGTTTGTGTCCGTGTATATCATGTAAAGATTAAACACTGCACCAAAAAAGTCTTACTTTTCAGTTAGGTTCATACAAGGACACAGACACAAACATCAATTTCTAAAATGTAGAACACACACATGGTGCACTTGCACATAAGTTCTTTAATACCAACAGATTTGATACTTCAAAATAGACAAGGATTTCTAAAAATGTAGAACACAAAACATGGTGCACATAAGTTCTTTTATACTAAAAGATTTGATACTTCAAAATGGACGAGATAAATATATTAATGAATGCAATAATCTCACTCACTTTTAGCATTTGTTAAATGAAAACATTTTGTACGTATCAATTCTTGAGATTGGATGCACGTATAAGGGTGGCCTAGAAGTTGGGAACCTAGAGATAAAAAATCTGCTTTCGTTGCTAAATGGGAGCTTCTGATATCATTTCCAGAAATAGGGAAGATAAGAAGTGGTCACTCAATCGAGATGGTGCATTCTCAATGAAACTTTTATGAAGGAAAATTTGTTACGAGGTTGATGGCAATGGCATTAAACAATCAACACCATCTGGAAAGCTTAAGTGCCAAGGAAGGCTTGAGTTTTTCTGTGGCTTTTTGGGCTTGAAAAAGCAATGCAGCAGATTGCAAAACAACGCTGTTGGTCACTCAAGCGAGATGGAGCATTCTGATGGCATTAACCATTCTCTTTATCAACACCATCTGAAAACCTTAGGTGCCAAGGAAGGCCTGAGTTTTACAGTGGCTTTTTGGCCTTGAAAAGCTTAATACAAGCAGCAGACTGCAAAAGAATATTGATGGTGTCTTTATCCCCCAAGTGATATGTGATGTGATGTCCAAGAAAAACGTGGAAGATAACCGGCCATCATTTCTTCCTTTTTCCATTTGCGGCCTCTTGTATTATTGTATATCGGACCTTTTCGGTAATATAAAGTTAAACACGGCTTTCTCGAAAGTAGCTCTGTAGCATTCTTTCAGCTCATCTTTAGGACCTATTTTAAGGCCAAGGCTGAGGTACTTTAGTTTAATGCGATGACAGCCTTCCTTGGAGACTATTGTTTGAAAGTTGAGAGGAGTAGGAAGACTTGTCCATGGACAGCTATACTGGACAGAAACACACAGGAGCCTGGAGGTTCTTTAGGATCAAGTTAAGATATTTGGTGCTATCGGCACTGACTTCGATAAATTCAGTTTTCACTAATCTATGCCTATTGGGAGTCCTCTATATAATCCTTAAGCAGTCAGAGGAGATTGGACTTCCTTTTTATGGATATACAAGTTTATATTTCTTATCCAAAATAATACACAAATATGTAAATATGTATGACTATAGAAATTCCACAGAAAATAAACTAACTTTCCCGAGAAAAAGATCCTGATCCTCTATCTCCAATAACTCCAGGATGTCTTGGTCCAGTTACAACTTTGTTCAACTGCACAAAAAAAGAGTAATACAACCATAAAAATTATCGTTTCCATTCACAATAACAAAAGGAAGAAGAAGTAGTAGAAGAAAGAACAGTGGCCGATGGAATGAAATAGCTAAATTGATGCATGTAAGAATAATGTAGTTTCATATTAATATAAAATATAATGTTTCTTAATCTTATCCAAAAATACACACACAGACACTGGATATCCTAATAGCTTCCAATAAAAACAAGGGCAATGTTTATAAATGGAAGTGCATCGTGAGTGAAACTCGGCATAATTAACTTTGACCAATCAATAGTGGCCACCTCCTTAAGAAATAATTTCTTAGGGAATTTCCTTGATATTCAAATGTTGTAGGTCAATTTGCCAAGACACTTGCAAACAAAAAAAAAGCAAGCCAGTATACAGGAGCATGCCAAGTATGCATCTAAGCTCCCAAAAACGGCCAAACCATTTTGAAAGCACCTAAGTAACCCCTTCCTCTCATATAGTATACAAACACCTCTCTCTAAAAAAAACCTTGACCTGCATTATCTCATATTTTTCCACCCCAATCCTCCATCCCCCTTTGGTGCCATCGAGGAGGAAAGGTTACCCTCCCCAAAAAAAACCCTAGCACCCAATATGGGTGTCACGTCTCTTCATCTCCATCCCAAATTTTCTTCCTCCTCTGGCACGTTTCTTTAAAACCAGTGTTGCATTTCTCTTCATCTCAACATCAATCTTTCTTTGTCTTTCGATGCCACATCATTCTTCCCTCTTAGAGAAATCCTAAGTGTTGCATTGTTTTTCTCTCAAAGTAATCAACTTATGACTTTGGTTTTTCGTTTGAGCGCAATGTGAGCAACATGCAAATCTTTGGCGACCATTGACAACAATGATGTTCTGCGCTCATAAGCATCTGTCGATACCCACCATTTTTCAGGTCACCTTTCAACAACATCAACTTCACAGTGTTTCTTCTCGGACATAACAGCACTCAGCCAGTACAATGCAAAAATTGTCGAGTTTTCAAGTCATCTGAGTAGTTTTACTCTAAATGACATTAATGTATACCTATGAACTAAAAGATCATGAGTTCGATATTGTGGAAGCATTGAAGAAATTAATTGAAAAATAGAAGAGAAAAAATTATGGAGATCAACGAAACTATCATGTCCCAAGCACCTTTAATTGGAAAAAGAATATGAGGAATCAGAAGAGATGGATGAAGATAGCAACACTATAGAAGATCTTTTGAATATAAAGGAGCCAGATATTGCATTTAGAGTAAACATTGAATCAAGCAATTGCTACTCAGAAGGAGGTGGTTGAGATGTATAGTAACCATGAATTCCAGAAATTTTACAAACTACATGAGTATTATAGTTTCCAAGAACTTTCCAAGAATGATGATCAGTTGATCCTGTTGATCCTTCAAACAGTACTAAACCAGTACAATGCAAAAATTGAAGCCAAAATATCTAGAATGCTAAGAGATGCTAACCAAAGAGAGGATGCATTAAAGGAGAAGAAAGAAATTTGGATTTGGGGTTTTTTATGGGCTGTTCACTTAGGTTGCTTACTAGTATTTTTCTTAGTTTTTCATTTGAGGATTTTGTTTGGTTTCTTCTTCTGGGTTTTTATTTTCAGGTTTGATTTGTTGTTTGTTATCTTTTTGTTTTCAGTTGTTCTTTTTCACTCCCTGTGGAGCTTGTTTCCTTGAAATAGCCTATTTTCATACATATTAATGAAAAATGGTGTTTCTTGTTTTATAAAAAAAACAAGTATTATAAAGGTAATATATTTTCTGTTAGCAGAGTAGTTGCAAGTTTGTAAGCTTCTTGAAACCAAAGCAACCATAATGATGCTAGTTAATTGGTATTAATCTTTTAGCAAAGTAATAAACAAAAATGAAATCACATCTGTAGCATCATTATTTTTTAGCAGAGAGCTGCTGCATAATATCTGGACCCGTCTATCTCTAGAAATTGAGACAATTTAATTCAGCCAAAAAAACGAATCAGTAGATCACACCAATAAAATAAGATCAAGAGATATTTTTTGTTATTCATCTTTATTGGCATAATTGCCAATGGAAGTATACCTTTGCAAAAGTGCTTGCCAAATCATCCATTTCCGATAAGGATCCCAACCCCGTAGCACCCTGAGAACGAAAAGGGAAAGGTCATATTAAATCTGATTCGCATATCTGCGTTATTTAACCATGCACATTTAAAACCAAAAAAGAAAAACAAGAATTTCAATAATGATTCCCTACGAATGTAATTAGCATAAAAGATGAAGCCTTTAGCAAAAAAATGTTCACGAGGAACTGCATAAAATTATTGGAACTGTTTGAAAGTCAACAACAATTATATTTTTTAATAATAAACCAAGTTTTCGTCGAGAAAACTTAGAAATAACACAAGAACAAAAAACATACAAATGAAAAGTTCATAACAGGTGGGCACCCAACAAAAACAGCATCCAATTAGAGTAAAACTACCCTACACACAATGTTTTAAAAATCGGTCGAGGCGGGAGTAAAAAGCCTCGAGGCTTAAGCCTTGATAGTGAAAAATGAGGCTTACGCCTCTTTGAACAGAGGCG
>JBBMKA010046147.1:0-20378 GCA_037833695.1 Sechiopsis laciniata
GATTGTATGACTTGTCTGATAGGATCTGACATGTAGATTTATGTACCCTGGATTGCACTACTATTGTTGCGGTGATTATTTTATCTGTGATTATGTTATGTTGTATATTATTCTGCAATGTTGTTGATGTTGAACTCTGTTAGCCCTAGGGTATTCCGTAGCTAGATCTTGTTAGGTTGTCCTCATCTAGAGGTTGAGAGCGGACCGACGTATATGTCCCCACCGGTCGGGCTATGAGGATAGATTCTTTACCTCTGGACGTCAGGTGTGGAGTAGCTACCACCCCGACATAAGCCTAGTTTGTGGCCTGCTAGAGCGGGGTCCTTTCCTTGGTGTACGCCTACCTTGGGACGACCTTTAGCTTCAGGCGTTGGGTGTGATTCAGGCTAACACAGTATGGTACCGAGGGCCTCCCGCCTACTGTGGATCAGTGCTCACCTTTTCGAGTCTTAGGCATGCGCACTTGGACCGCCATAGTTTGTGTAGGCCTACATTTATTCGGTTTATAAGAGCGTGCGATGTGCGCGTATGTGCATAAGATGCCAGAAGGAGAGTTCTATCGGGCTAGTGTATCAGTACACCTTTCTTTCAGTTTAGAGCCCAACGCTTGGGTACTCTCTCAAGCGTCCAGGATTAGCCTAGTGTGCTGGTCACTATAGCCGAGAGTTAGAGACTCTCAAGATTCTTGAGGTTATTTTGATAACCCACTTGGAGATCCGTAGTGGATCCTTAGCCGAGAGCTAGAGACTTTCGATGGTTTGAGCATGCTGTGTTTGTACTTATGTTGAGACTGCCTTGTGATGTTGTTCTGCTTGTATGCTAGGATGCTAGATGATGTGACTTGCGTACTGTACCCCAGTTGGGGATTCTTACTGAGTGCCTTTGTACTCACCCTTATTTCTGTAGTTTTTACACTAGGTAACTTGGGATAGCACTGAGGCAGCTAGAGGAGGAGCTGACTGATCATAGAAGTCCACCGCATAGTCCATTTCGATTATTTTACGTTTTCAGCATGTTTAGACTATTTGGGAAAAATATTTTAGCTTTGTTTTCATATACTCTAGCCAGAGGCTTTATATTATAATGGTTTTAATAACGGTTTTTGAATTGTTATTTTCCCTAACAACTGTTATTTTTCTGTTGCTTGTCTTACTTGTCCAACTTAATGGGTTTTAAATTCATGCATGCTGAGTAAGAACCGGGTTTAGGACTATTTTAGAGTCAGGTTCTTACACGTTCTACTACCTCAAGTTACGTGTCAAATCTATTTCGGGCACATGGTAAAATCTACTCTTTTTACGTGTATTCAATTTAATTAAGGGTAAATAATAATTCAAATGAAATTAGGGAATACCTAGGTAAAGTTGTTTAGGTGTTTTGGGTAATTAATTGGTAAAATATGTGTTAAGGTTATATTGTGTAATGCCATGAAATTTCCAACCTTTTAATTTAGCTTAATCCTTAATTTCGTAGTTGGTTTTGAAAATTGATTCCTTTAATTGAAGTTATTTAGTGACCATTTTGTTAACTAAGGATATGAATGTTGTTTTTTGTTGAGATGCAAACAAAGTATCCCACATTGATTAGATAAGGGGAAGATCATAAGTATATAAGTGATGACAACCATCTCTATTGGGGTGGGACCTTTTGGGTTAAACCAAAAGCAAAGCCATGAGGGTGTAGTCTCAAAGTGGACAATATCACACTAATGTGGAGATTCGGGGTAGGGTTGTCATCCTTATCAATTGGTATAAGAGTCGTGGCCCCAACCATAACCATGTCGATAAAATGCTCTGATGTCGGACAAAAAAGTTTCGAGCTCTGAGACAAAAAATTATGGTAGCTCTATCAGATTGGCAGTGTACTCTCAGGAGAAAAGGAGTTTGGTCTGGATGTGATCTAGATAAATTTACTAGTGGTGTGCTCTCAAGAGAAGAGAAGTTAGTCGGGTGTAATAGTCGTTGCAAAAAATCTGTTCTATTTTGGTCCAGATAGATTGACTATTTGAGGGGAGGCTCGGTCTTTGTTCGAGGGAAGGATTGAATCCTTGGGTACCGAATGCAGTAGGCGAGCCCACGGAGAGGCTCGATGGAACTTTGTTCGAGGGGAGGATTGTTGAGATACAAACAAAGTATCCCACATTGGTTAGATGAAGGGAATATTATAGGTGTATAAATGAGACAACCATCTCCATTGGGGTGAGACCTTTTGGGTTAAACCAAAAGCAAAGTCATGTGGCAGTAGACACAAAGTGGACAATATCACACCAATGTGGGGATTCGGGGCAAGTTTGTCATCCTTATAAGTTTTTCGTGTGCAATAAGGGTAGGAATGCAGGTGGGTGAGTTATATCACCAAGAAAGGATTCGTGAGTCAAGCTCTTGGGCATTTATGTGCACAAATGAGATGGTTTTGTTGAGTGAGAGTATGAACCTAAATAATTGTGGGGGAGTTAAGTGTAGAATTGAGATTAGTGTGAGTATTCATGTTGAACATCGTCATGGACATTTTTTTTAAAGCGTGAATGGAGTCTTGACTGCTGATTCCTAGTTGCCTCGTGTGCAATAATGCCCACTCACGCAAGTATACGTGGTCTACAGTAAGTAATAAGTAAATTATCGATCTCTACATGGACAGTGATTTATCTAAGGTGATGTTTAGAATTAAACAGAAATAAAGAATGGTAGTTGATGATTGATTGGGATGAAAGCATAAAAGAGATAAAACAGTTGTAAAACATATGATGAGAGATTAAGGCTAGACTAGGATACTCATGGAAAGTAATAGCAATGCGATCTCAAAGAAACATGCGGTAAGGGGTAACTATCATACTATGCCTTACAAACTTTTACTTTCGCTTCTATTCGCATCAATCACGACTCTTGCTGCGACTTGATGTAATGCTATTCCGGCGCTATGTATGCAGTAGTTACGCGTTTACTCCTAAACTTTGAATTAAAGTATTAAAGACTTAATACTAACCTAGAACATGCAAACTAGACTTAAGTTATTTCCTCTTTTGATTTACAACCTAATAGTAAGTGTGGATTATTGCTCGACACTTACTGTTGATGATTTGCTCCTAGTTAACATGACCTACTTACGCCCTTCCTATTTCTTCTTTAACACATGCTAAAACTAACCACTTTCCCTAGCGTTGCCCTAACAAAATTAGTTCCTCATACAAACAATAAATACAAATAACGACATAGAAAACATGCTGAAATAGTATTACTAAATTGAAATGAGTTTTTGACAAAGAAAAACAATAGAAACTTCGTTCCGTAAAAAATTTCTCTCTTTTTACTTCTATTACAAAGGGTCTTCTTTTATAACCATCCTTTGAATTTTCTAGAATAAGCACAGGTGAGTCGACGCTATCTCCTTCCTTGCACAAATCCACCAATTATGCATGATTTCTTTCCTTGCACAAATACGCCAATTATGTTTGTGTGGTTAAGTGAAGAATCTCGTGATTTTTGCAATTTGTCTCTCTAGTGTCTGGAAAGTCAACATCTTGCAGTCATTTAATTCTTTCCTTATTTTGTTTACGGTGCCTTGGCGCTTCTCCAAATGTCACTACATGTGTATCGCATTCTAGTTCTCAGCCCGCATCATTCTGCATTGCATTTACCTACAAAATAGTTTATCTGCATAAGCTTTGCTAAACACGGGTCAAGTGCGCTTATTCTGCACTTAAATTCATCTCTCAAAGTTTATTCCTTTAATGCATAAGCATTAGTTAATTACACCTTTTTCTCATTATACTTACCATTTTCGCATTGAATTTTAAATAATAATTACAAACAATGATCAAAGAATAGTAAGAATTCTGAATCTATTTAAGAGTCATCAAACCCCCAAACTTGAATCATTGCTCAACTCAAGCGATTCTAATGTAGGTGTAATAGATGCTAAATAGTAAATGCTTATCTTAATGCTGCAATTTTCCTCTTGCTAAAAAAAAAAAAATCTTTTAGGTGCAATTGTCTTTATACGTTGAATGCTTAATCATCCCGTTTCTTCTTTCACTAGCGTCCCTTCAATCTCAGTTATTTTCCTAATTGCCCCTAGTTCAAAGCACTTTCCTCAGCTTAGAAACTTCAGGCTCTAACACAGCTCAATCTACCCTTTTTTTTTATTACTTTAAATTTGTTCAAAACATTCTATCTGAGGCTTGTTTATTTGGGTTCCTTTGAGTAAAATTTTCCACATGGCTGCAATTCCGTCGGTCTCAGAATGGCTCGTTTGAGCATAAAACGCTTAAGCTAAGTATTGGAATTCTTTAAGCTTGCGCTTGATTGAGTGGCCAGCAGAATACTTGCAATATCCATGGTTGATTGTCGTTTCATTTTTATCCATAATGTTTTGATTTTTATTTTACTCATTTTATATACATATATTTTAGACTTCGCATAACACATCGCTCCGCGGGCTTGCCCTCACCCCCAAACTTAATTTCTTCATTGTCCCTAATGAAGGTGAGGCGTAGTTTCCCCAAACTTAATGTAATCTAAGGTTCTCAAATTCCTACTTCAAGTTTTTTGGTCTCCTCCTCAAGATAATGAACTATGTTCCAAGTTTAAAAAGGATCCATCCCAAAATGTTCTCGTTAGGAAACTAGCAATTGTTGTCCCAGAGCAGATTAAATTTCAGCATATGTAAGACAATGCTTTTGAAATGCAGAATTAAAAAGCTCAATCTAATTCGGCATTGGTCAAAACATAATACTAAAACAAGGAATAAAATAGAGAGATTGATTGTATTGATTATGTTGGGATAAAAACAACAAGAGATGTGATAGAGGCATAGACTTCTTTTATTCTTCTTCTTCCGAATTAGAATTGCCAGAGTTAGTGGACGAAACAATGTTCTGAAAGTGCGAGAAGATGAGCCTGCCGATGCGTAGATTTAAGAGGGCTAGTACGTCGAATAATGCATTGTCGCGCTCTTTCACATACGCCATAAAAGGGCCTAAATTGCTGGTGAGCAGCCAACGATAGCGCACTAACTTTTCATGCGTGCTCTTCTTCTTTCTCTTAGTTGGACAAGTCGCTTCCTGGGCATGTGAGGTAAAACCTGCTTCAGCAGCCCTAGTGGTAGGGTTTGCGAAGAACTCCGCTGCTAGGCACACGATGACCCTATTCACCTCGTCTAGTCTTCCCCTTAAAGGTGTTATTCTCGTTCTTTTAGGCTCGAAAAGGCCTGTATCAGCGTTGTTTCTGAATCGGTGTCAAAATAGGTCCTCCAACGCTGGCATTGCTCCTTTGTATCCACCTGGATGCTCTTCCACCATCGGCGCTTTACCTTTTTGATGTGGTCTCTCTTTTTCCTCTACAAGAATTGGGGTAACTTCAACAGGTCTAGAGGGGTCTGTGTTCGTAATTCTTCTGCGCGCGTCTTCTTGCGCTTGATTGGACTCCTCCATCCTCCTATCAAACTCTTCTATTCCTCCACCAAAGGTGTTAAACCTTCAATATACCCTAAAGTTCCAGGGCTATCAGTCCTCACCGCCGGTCGCAGCGCTGAGGTAATAGCCCTTTCTTCTTCAGGCACATCCTCATATTCTTCGGCTTTCTCGTGCTCTACCGGTCTTGTAGGTGGAGCTGTCATTCTCCCGTGCCTTTTTCTTTTAACTTACGACTGCTCGACTATATTGTTCGCGGGTACAGCTGTAACGTCAACTTCTCCTTGACCTTCTATCTGCAGATGCCACCATCTTCAGTAATTTACTGCAAGTCTTCGTACCATGGTGAAGATTTTACAGTTTGAATTTGGAGAAAGGGTAAAGGGTTTTAAGTTTCTGGAAATGGGATTGTGAAGACGAGAATTAAGAAATATTTATCGATTCATCAAAGGGGGAAGATGATCAGCAATCGTCACACTACGTCAGGCTGGCTGTTGAGTTACGGCGGCCATGCAGTTGCTACGAACCCTTAGATCAATGTTCCTAAGATTTGGCTGCACGATTTTCAACTGCATTTAATGATCAGAATGATTGCCCTAATTTCCCACGTATATCGATTTTTATTCTGTTTCCTTCGCAATCTTCGCATAATCGAATGTACAGAGAGATAAAAATAAATGCAAAATTTAAATAACGAAAATAAAGTAATTATAAAATAAAGCAGTAAAATCAGATAACGTCTCGAATAAAGAAAATAGGAAATATTCTAACTAACATGCGCGGAGCGAAAATTAAATGATACCCGTGCGCTCCCATCGCATGCTTGTGCGATTATTCATTAGTCAATGCGAATGAAGTATCCTGTATCCTCATTCTAGTAATGCTTTAGTCTCTGCCCATTGACTGCAAACTCATTCTCCGTTGACTCGTTCTTAATCCAGATTGCTCCTCTCAGTTTTACTTGTGTAATGCAAAATGGTCCAAACCATTTGGACTTGAGCTTTCTTGGAAACAAACGAAGTCGAGAATTAAATAACAACACCTGCTGACCTACCTCGAAAGTTCGAGGGGTCAACTTACGATCATGCCATTTCTTAGGCTTTTCCTTGTATAACTTGGAATTCTCATAAGAGAAGTGCATATGCTCTTCTAAATCAAGTAATTGTAACATTCTCGCAGAACCAGCTTTCTGAAGATTAAGGTTTAGCTTTTTAAGGGCCAAAAAAGCTTCGTGTTCTAACTCAATTGGCAAATGGCATGCCTTTCCATACATAATTCTGTAAGGTGACATGTTCAATGGAGTTTTGAGTACAGTTTGATAAGCCCAAAGCGAGTCATCTAGCCGTAAGGACCAGTCTTTTCTGTTAGGTCCAACAACTTTCTCTAGAATGCTCTTGATCTCGCAATTAGATACTTCAACTTGGCCATTGGTTTGTGGATGATAAGGAGTTGCAATGCGGTGCTTGATATTGTACTTGTGTAGCACATGGGCCATTACTATGTTTATGAAGTGCATTCCCTCGTCACTGATTAGTCTCGCGGAGTACCAACCCTTGTGAAAATGTTCATGTGGAGGAATTTTATAACAGTTTTAGCATCGTTGAAAGGTGTGGCAATCATATCCACCCATTTGAAATCGTAATCAACCGCGACCAGGATATACAAATTTCTGTGCGAAGTGGGAAATGGGACCATGAAATCAATTCCTCAGACGTCGAATAGTTCAACCTCCAGAATTGAAGATAATGGCATTTCGTCCCTCTTTCCTATATTTCCTATCCTTTGGCATTTATCGCATGTTTTTGCATAATGATGCGCATCCTTGAATATGCTCGGCTAGAAATATCCCGATTGAAAAACTTTTTCTGTAGTGCGCATTCCTCCAAAGTGTCCTCCATAAGGTGATGTATGACATGCTTCCAGTATTGCATTTATCTCGTGTTCCTCTACACATCACCTTATTATTCCATCTGCATTCTGCCTATATAGAAATGGTTCATCCCAGAAGTAAAATCGAGTCTCATGAAAGAATCTCTTGGCTTCCTACCTTGATAAGTCTGCTAGAATGACGTGGCTTGCTAAGTAGTTGGCAATGTCAGCGAACCAAGGGAAACTCTTTTCTTTAACAAGATTGATCATGAATAGTTGCTCATCAAGAATTTTTTTGGATATACAGATCATGATAGAATCAGTTCACCTATTCTCTAATCGAGATAGATGATCTACTACCACACATTATTGCCCTTTTTATCTTTTATTTCAATATTGAATTTCTGTAGAAGCAAGATCCATCTGATCAATCTTGGTTTAGAATTGGCTTTACTTATAAGGTACTTTATTGCAGCATGGTCCATAAAAACAATCACCGTTGATCCCACCAATTAAGAGAAATTTTTTTCTAATGCGTAGATCACAGCAAGAAGTTCTTTCTCTGTAGTGGTGTAGTTGAGTTGCGCGTCATTTAAGGTTCTACTGGCATAGTATATAGGATGAATCAACTTTTCTCCTTTCTGTCCCAAAATAGCTCCTATCGCATAATCAATGGTGTCTCACATAAGCTTGAAAGACTTCTTCTAGTTAGGTGATATCATTATAAGAGCGGTGGTCAGAGCCTTTTTTAACTATTCGAACGCGTGTAAACTTCATTGATCAAAGTTAAAGGGGCACTCGGCTTCTAGGAGTTCACACAATGGCTTCGCGATTTGTGAAAAATCTTTGATAAAATGCCTATAGAACCAAGCGTGGCCTAAGAAACTACGCACGCCTTCCACGTTCCTTGGTGGCTCTAACTTGTCGATGGCTACAATCTTTACTTGATTAACCTCCATTTTATCTTTGGAAATCTTATTTCCCAGCATGATTCCTTCTCAGACCATGTAATGGCATTTCTCCCAATTCAGCACCAGATGTGTTTCTTCATAGCGCACTTTCTTTAAGTTTCCCAAGTAGTTGGAAAAGCTATCTCCAAACACCGTGAAATCATCCATGAAAACTTCCCTGATATCTTCAAACATATCAGAAAAGATTGACATCACGCATCTTTGAAATGTAGCTGGAGCATTGTAGAGTCCAAAGGGCATTCTTTTGAATGCGAAAATTCCGTAAGGGCAGGTGAAAGTAGTTTTCTTCTGATCCTTGGGATCAATGGTGATCTGATTTTAGCCCGAACTATCCAGAAAGAAACATTAATCCTTCCCTACGATATGGTCAAGCATTTAGTCTATGTATTGTAATGGGAAGTGGTCTTTCTAGGTTGTTTTGTTTAACTTCCTATAATACATGCACACACGCCATCCCATTACTATTCTTTTTGGGATCAACTCATTCTTTCCATTTTGAATGACGGTGGTGCCTCGTTTCTTTGTCAGGCATTGAATAGGACTTACCTATTGGATATTGATAGCTCTCAAATAGAGCATATTTTAGGCTGCAATAGTTCGTATTATTCTTAGGATTAAAGGGAATAAATGAACGTTAGCAGGAAATTGCGAATATAAAACATGGAAATCAGCATGCATTCATTAAGTAGCATCATAAGTGTAGTTCGCAGTTTACGTATGAATATTATACAACTTTACGCTAAAAAGGTTATTTAATGCAGGGAATGCTGAACACTTATGCTGGAAGGACGAAGCAATGTGAACGGCGACACACATAGAAGACTCAAGTGTACACAAGGCAGTGACATTCGAAGAATCACACCAACAAGAAAATAATAAAGAATCAATCAAGCAATTAAATTGGTGTCAATCAAATAAATTCTAGCAAAAATCAAGAGATCCTACATTAATGAGGATTTTCCAGCTCACCTAGGCTTGCTGACTAAGTAAATAAACTCTATAAATTGCAAAAGGAAAGCTGAGGTTAGGTGAGCTGGTCGAATGGCCAGAAGCCAATCTATGCGAGAAGCAACTGGTAGTATTCTTAGGAGCCGATGACAAGGGAACTGTACACTTCACAACCGCCCCAATTCCATTTTTATTAATTTTCTTAGGAGTAGTTGTAGCTTTGAACATTTAGTAGTTGTAATAAAATCGTCTTATTTAAACTTCTTACTTGTGTTTATTGCTATGCTGCGTCTTAAGAGTCTTGAATAAATAGTCCCGAGTAGAAGCATGTTAGGAGCATATGTTAGAGAGTTTTACACTATTGCATTTACTATTTTATACATATGCATCGATTAGATACCCACGTATATAACTTGTAGTGAGTTTGGAAAGAGGAACTGCATGATGACCCAATATGATACTATAGGTTGAAGGCAAGTCTTTGCATCATTTAGGGAGTTTGAAATAACATGACTATTGCTTGCTTCACCCCAAGTTAAGTACGGAGTTTGTAGTGGAAGCTGGTTCTGCCATAAATCATTAAGTGCGGAAGTAATTTTTGGTAAAGGGAAGCGAGGAACTCAATAACTAGTTTCGCGCACTTAATATTTTCTAGAAGTGTCTATTTGTCAGTACTCATTGCATTCATATTTTTCATTGTTAGCATCGACATCATTTTATTATTAGCATCAAGAATAAAAACAAACAACCATCTTCAACCCATGCATTTACTTTTTCGAACAACTCTCGCCTGATCAATATTAATTCTAGACATCAATCTATGTGGGATCGATAAAATTATATACTTATTACTTACTGCATTCCGACTACTTATATGATAGCTCTCAAATAAAGCGTATTTTTGGGTGCAATAGTTTTCTTTATTCTTAGGATAAAGTGAAATAAATGAGCATCAGTAAGAAATTGCGAGCATAAATCATAGAAATCAGCATGCATTCATAAAGAAGCATTAAAAGCAAAGTTCGTGGATTAAGGTTGAATATTGTGCAACTTTGCTCTAAAAAGACTAATTAATGTAGGAAATGTTGAACGCTGATGCTGGAGGGACAAATCAATGCGAACGGTAACATACACAGAAGACTCACGCATTTCACAACGCAGATGCGCTCGGAGAATCACACCAACAAGGAAAGACAGTGAATTAATCAAGCAATTAAGTTGGTGTCAATCAAATCAATTCTAGCAGAAATCAAGAAATCCTACATTAATAAGGATTCTCCAACTCACCTAGGCTTGTTGATCAATAAATCAACTCTATAAATTGCAAGAAGGAAGCAAAGTTTTTGTGAGCTAGTGGGATGGCCAGAAGCCAATCCATGCGAGAAGCAACTGATGGTGTTCATAGGAGTTGATGACAAGGGGACTGCCCACTTCACAACAGAGCAAATTCCATTTTTTATTGTTTTCTAGGAGTAGTTGTAGTTATAAACATCTCGTAGTCATAATAAAATTAGTTGGTTTAAACTTTTTACTTGTGTTTATATCTATGCTGTGTTATAGGAGTTTTTCATGAATAATCTCGAGTAGAAGCATGTTAGGAGCATAGGCTAAAGAGTTTTACACTACTGCATTACTATTCTATACATATGCGTCGATTAGCTACCCACGTAAATAACTTGTGGTGAGTTCGGAAGAAAGAACCGCATGGTGACCCAGTATGCTACTGTAGGTTGAAGGTAAGTCTTTCCATCATTTAGAACGAATAACCTCAGTATTGATCGCGTTGCCCCGAGTTAGTGCATTTATTTTCACGCAAATCTGAACGAAGAAAGGCCACTATTTTCATGAGTAAACAATCAATTAATTGATTGCCGAGCAGCTGCATGGAATAAAACACTGGCATCACCTAATATTCCTGGAACATTGTGCCAACAGTTGATTAGTTCTCATACTGATGAGCAAATGCAAGAAAGTGTGACATAATAAGAGTAGTGGGAGCTGAATGGAATGATGCAACATCAATTCAAACATACATGATTCTAGAAGACCTGTAAGACTGGTTGAAGCTTATTAGAACATCTATAATGCCATCAACAAACAAATCGCTAATCAGAAGAGAACAAACAATGTTGTTATTAGCAATTAAGTGTGGAGCACAAATCAACTCAGGAAAAATTCTTGAACTACAAGTACAGTGTTGTGCGGTTAACATAAAGGAATACATGTGCTACCCGTTTGTAATAACACAACTATACATTGATCAGGGTATCAGGCCACAACATTACGACAAAATCATGCAAATATTTCCAACAAGGAACAATGAAGCAGAGGAAAGGAAAGGTAATGAAGATACGGTGTTTGTAACCAGGCTAGCGGAAAGATTATATAAGCTCTACACAACTGCACATGAATATTTGACGTACGCAGAGGAACGCGACGAGCTTTTCATGATCCACATGGTAGCAATGGAAGAGCACTACGAATGGCTAAGGTTCCAAAACACATACTGAATGCGGAGCAGGGCAATTGCAGCTGCAATGCAAAAACTTAGATGGAATACTGACTCTCTTATTTTCTTTAGTGCATTTATTTATTTCCTTTAGCATGGATTTCACTAGTAGCCACAATTTAAATTTGATAGGATCATGCATCTAGATTGGTTAAATTTAAACGTTGATCTATTTTCCTGCTTGATTATCTAATAAATTAGCAATTTCCCTTTGAAAGCTTAAAATAGCATTATTATTGCAAATCTAAGTTTAGCAGAAAACACACTTTGAATTAGATGAATTCTTAAGTTTCCCTTGATCAAAACCTAGCTTTAGAATAATCCTTATCATGAAAGATAAAGAGAACCAAAATTTCCCAAGGAAGTCTTAGAGCTTGAGATAGAGTACTGCAATCATAGTAATAGCTAAGTTTGGAGGAACTAAGCCTCACCTTCATTGGGACAATGAAGACTTTAAGTTTGAGAGTGAAGGTAGCCCGAGGAGTGAATACTGAAAAGAAAGAGCGATCAAAAGCAGCACTTAAAAAAAATTATAAAATAAAGATCAGCATATTCTAGGCAAAAATAAAAGTTTTTTTTCGAAGTGCGATTAAACATTAGAACTCGTTAAGTATTCGGCTGTCTATGGAAAGCACGAACTTAAATTCTGCTGCTTAGATGAATTAATTTATGCTAAAACAAGACATCTTAAGAACTATGGAATTATAAACATGAGTGCAACCCGAGAGGAATGCAAAAATCATAGCGAAAATCCTTAAAGGATATAAGGACCTAGAAAGTCTTGACAGAATATGTTAGGCATACTTAGACTAGAAGTGATTGCGTACGAAAGATTGAGTAATGAGAATACTTCCAATGAGGAACAATCTGTCAGTCATGGTAAGGAAGATTTTAAGCAAAACCTGAATCTTTGGGAAAGTTTAAAAACTGATAAGCGAAATAAGGTTATTGCAAAGAAAATGATATGCGGTAAGACCTGGTGATTTTATGTTTGAAAAGAGGAAAAGCTAATCTAACTATTAGAATAAGCTAACTAGCAGCATGCATTACTTGAGACAAGTAATGATTTAAGTTTGGGGGTTTGATAGCTCTCAAATAGATCGTATTTTAGGGTGTAATAGTTTTCTTTATTCTTAGGCTTAAGGGAAATAAATGAGCATCAATAGGAATTTGCGAGCATAAATCATAGAAATCAGCATGCATTCATAAAGTAGCATTAGAAGAACAGTTCGCAAATTAAGTTCGAATATTGTACAACTTTGCGCTAAAAAGACTAATTAGTCTAGGAAATGCTAAACGCTGATGTTGGAGGGAAAAATCAATGAGAGCGGTAACACACAGAAGACTCATGCGTTCACAAGGTAGATGCGCTCGGATAATCACACTAATAAGGAAAGAAAAGAGAATCAATCAAGCAATTAAGTTGGTGTCAATCAAATCAATTCCGGTGGAAATCAAGAGATCCTGCATTAATAAGGATTCTCTAGCTCACCTAGGCTTGTTGATCAAGTAAATTAACTCTATAAATTGTAAGAAGAAAGCCAAAGTTCTGTGAGCTGGTCGGATGGCCAGAAGCCAATCCATACAAGAAGCAACTAGTGGTGTTCATAGGAGCTGATGACAAGGGGACTGCACAATTCACAATCGAGCCAATTCTATTTTTTATTATTTTCTAGGAGTAGTTTTAGTTATAAACATCTCGTAGTCGTAATAAAATCAGCTGGTTTGAACTTCTTACTTGTGTTTATATCTATGCTGCGCTATAGGAGTCTTACATGAATACTCTCTAATAGAAGCATGTTAGAAGCATAGGTTAAAGAGTTTTACATTGCTGCATTACTATTCTATACATATGCGTCGATTAACTACCACGTATATAACTTGCGATGAGTTCGGAAGAAGGAACCGCATGGTGACCCAGTATGCTACAGTAGGTTGAAGGTAAGTCCTTGCGTCATATAAGGAGTTAGGAATAACCTCACTATTGCTCGCGTCACCCTGAGTTACTATGGAGTTAGCAGCAGAAGCTTGTTTTGCCGTAAATCATTAAGTACGGAAGTGCTTATCGGTAGAGGGAAGCTACAAACTCGATAACTAGTTCCGCGCTCTTAATATCTTCTACAACTGTCTATGTATCACTACTCATTGCATTCATATTTATTACTGTTAGCATTTACTTCATTTTATTATCAGCATCAAAAGAAAACAACAACCATCGCAACTATGCATTTACTTTCTACACAACTCTCGACTTAGCAATATTAGTTCTAGACATCAATCTATGTGGGATGGATAAAATTATATACTTATTACTTGCTGCGCCTCCACCGCGTATACTTGTGCGTAAGCGATTTTGAGGTTTATTTAACAGTTTAACTCTGAATTTAATTACTACGATTATATTAGCACTCAAAACGCTCCAGTCAGTATTCTTGCTCGTAAGCGATTCCGAGTCATACTTAGCATTAGGTTTGCTCAGAATTAATTACTGCACGAATATATTAGCACCCGAAATTGGCCAGTCAAGTTTTTAGCACCGTTGTGGGGGAAAAAACTCCCAATCACATTAATATTATTAGGGGGAAAGTATTGCTAAAAAGGTTGAATACTTGTATTTCAGGGTAACCTAGATTCAAAGCAATACAACCAATAGGGAAAGAAGTCTCAATCACATTACCACAAGCACGAGCATCAACGATGACATTCAATCACTTTGCGAATCAACAATGGAGCAACACTGTAACCCCGCAACACACACATTTTATTTAGAAACAAGGCTATGCGGGAGAGAAATATACAACCAACTTATATTCAACGCATCTGATCTGCTTAGATTGCGTTCCAGGTGCTAATATAATTTTACAGTAATTAACTCAAAGAAAACTTAAAGCTAAGTATGACTCGAAATTGCTTACGCGTAAGTATACGCGGTCGAAACTGCAGTAAGTAATAAGTATGTATTTTATCGTTCCCACAGAGATTTATGTCTGAAGTAATACCGTTTATACAAGAGTTATGCGAAAAAGTAAATAAATGGATTGTAAAGGGGTGTTTGAATTTGGTTTTGGATGCGAAATTAAAAATATGCAAATGCTTGAAAGAAGTAAATATGAATGCAATGAGTAAAGATAAATCAACAGTTATTAAAGATGTTAAGAACGTGGGACTAGTTATCGAGTTTCTTGCTTCCCTCAACTAAGAAGTGCTTCTGCACTTAGTGATTTATGAGAGGTCAGCTTCCACTGTGAACTCCATAGTAAAATGGGGCAACACGAGCAATAGTGAGGTTATTCCTAACTCCCTCAATGATGCAAAGACTTGCATTCAACCTACAGTAGCATACTGGATCTCCATGTGGTTCCTCTTTCTGACTTTCCACAAGTCATATACGTGGTTAGCAAAGCGACGCATATACATATAAATAAACAACGTAGAAGTGTAAAACTTTCTAACTTACACTTCTAAACATGATTCTATTTGTGAAAACTCATTCAAGACTCATATAACACATCATAATAACAAACACACAATAAGAGGTTTAAATCAGCATATTTTATTACGACTACTAAATGTTTATCATTACACTACTTCTAAGAAAAAAATAGTAAAATGGAATTGGCACGGTTGTGAAGTGTGCAATCCTCTTGTCATCGGTTCCTACAATCACCACCAGTTGCTTCTCGCATGAATCGGACTCTAACCCTTTGACTTAGCTCCGTTTCACTTGGATCAGCTTTTGGCCTTCTGACCAGCTCACCAAACTTTGGCTTTCTTTTTGCAATTTATAGAATTGATTTACTTGGTCGGCAAGCCTTGGTGAGCTGGAAAATCTTCATTAATGCACGATTTCTTTATTTTCGCTGGAATTGATTTGATTGACACCACTTTAATTGCTTGATTGTTTCTCTGTTTATTTCCATGCTGGTGTGATTCTCGAGCGTGACCGCCTTGTGAACGTGTGATTCTTCTATATACGTCGCCGTTCGCACTATTTTGTTCCTCTAGTATCAATGTTTAGCATTTCCTGCATTTACTAGATTTTTAGTGTACAATTGTATAATATTTATATCTAATTCTCATATTGCGCTGATGAAGCTATTTTCTATCCACATACTGATTTCTACATTTTTATTCGCAAAATGCTCCTAATAAATCGAAAAACTTCCTGATCCCTTAATAAAATGGTCAATAAATCAGCCTAAATTATGACCTATTTGAGAGCTATCAAACCCCCAAACTTGAATCATTGTTTGTCCCAAGCAATGCATAGCCTATTGATTAGCATTTTGGTTAACTGAATCAACTTTTTTCTTTTTCTTTAAGTTAAGCTCTAGTGTGTCTTATCGCCTTTCCTAATCCTAGTATAAACTTCTCTTCCTAAAGGACTTCAAACTTTCCCAAAGAGTCAGGTTCGAGTCCAAAATCCTCCCTATTGTGATTGGAAGATCATTCCTCATCGCAATTATTCCCCTTTACTTAATTTATCGTATTTATCTATTCCTTAATGCCATGGTTGGCCTACATACTTTGTCGAGATTTAAATCTCAGGTTCTCTTTTTGAATTATGCTCCTATCATAATTCCATAGTTCTTAGAATGACTTGCTTGAGCGCAAAGCGAATCATCTAAGCAAAGGAATAAAGCTTTTGCTTAAGTGATAGTGGAGCATTTCGAGATTACCTATGGCTTATTTGCTCATTCTAACAAAATGCGTAAACATCTTTTTTTTTTTAAGTTTAAATCATCCGCGGGCTCGCCCCAAACTTAAAATCTTTATTGTCCCCAATGAAGGTGAGTCTTAGTTTCCCCAAACTTATTTATTTCCATAACTAAATACTCTATTTCAAGCTCTAGGTTTTTCTCGCAAAATTTCGAATCTTTCTGCCATGCACGATAAGGACTATTCTAGCGCTAGGTTTAAATCTAGGGGAACTTAAGAATTCTACTAAGAAAAGAAAACATCTACAGGATCTTAGATTTGCAATAATAATACTAGCGCTAAACGTTCAAGAAAAGAAACTTTTTTTATTACTATGAATAAAAGAGAAATTAAAGTTGCATCCTAAATGTCATGAATGATATGCATGTGATACTGAAAGTAAGAATTGAAATCTGAATCCTATCATGATATGCATGTTGTTGGAAAAACAGTTGCGACTAACTAAAATTCATGTGGAAAGGGAAATATAGCTTTAAAATAAATAAAGAGAGTGGGACTTCCATCAAGGTATTCGCATTGCTGCTGCACTTGACTTGCTCCGCATTGAGTAAATGGTTTGGAAATTCTAGCCATTCGGAGCATTCTCCCATTTCTATCATGTTAAGCATCAATAACTCGTCGCACTTCTTAGCATAGGTCAAGTATTTCTGTGTTCCAGAGAGTTTGTCTATCTTTCCTGCAAGTCCGTCTAAAGTTGTTGTGTCTCCACTTCCCTTATTTTTCTATGCTTCGCTATCCTTTGTTGGGAATATTCTTATAATCTGATCACAGTGTTGCGGTCTGACGCCTTAATCAGCACAAAGCTGAGTAATGGAAAAAGGGTAGTACATATAATTTCTCACTCCACTAGCGTTGTGCTGCACTTTCATCTCTAAAATTTCTCCCAAGTTGATATGCATTCCCCGCTTAATTGTGGTTAACAACATTGCTTGCTCCCTTCTGATCAGTGCCTTGTTATTTGAAGGCATGAATGATGTTTTTATAATCTGCAGCCAATCCTGAAGATCCTCCGAGATCATATATACTTGAATTGATGTTAGATCATTCCATTCTGCTCCCACTATTCCGGTTATTGATAGACTTTCTTACATCTGCTCTTTAGTGGGAGAGTTGATTAACTATTGGCAGGATGTTCGAGGAACATTAGGTATTGCCAGCGCTTTATTCCATGCGGATGCTTGACAATCGATTAACTGACCATCCACTCTTGAAATTAGTGCTAACTCTTAATTTAAATTCACATAGAATTGTCGCACCCACTCTGTTCTTGAGTTCAAAACTGGGTGAAAATACTTCGTCTAACCCATCAGATCAATCATCGACTCAATTCTATCAGTGATTCTCCTTAGTCCTATCTCGAGCTTGAATCCCTTATTCTCCAATGCAATAAATTTATCCTCTGCATTGATAGATGCAAAGGTTGCACCTCTTCTAACTCCAATCTTGCTGCTAGGCTGCACTTGGGGAACTTCTAGCAACACCTTTGTCTTCATAGACTGAATTCAAATATTGCTAAACCTTGAATGCTTTTGTTCCTTATCATTTAGTATTTTAATTGTATTGGTGGAGTTTTCCCCTTCATCCTCGCATGGCTCACCTTCTTTTAGATCCTCTTCTATGGATTCGTCATTGTCCTCCTAAGGGTTCATCTTAGTTTTCCTTTCCTCTCGTTGGTTTGTCTTATGCAAAGGATGACCTTCTGCCATTCTGTCCGCTAATTTCGAGTGTTCCATTACTAAGGGAGTTTCTTCATCGCTTAATACAATATAGAAGGTGAACAATTTCCTCATTTCCTTTGTTTTCCCAAAAAACTTCCCACTTCTGGTTTGTGGTCGATGCGAGCTTTCTCCAATTTTAGGCTCTTGCTCATTAGTTGATAACTTTCTAGTTCCATAATCAAGAGGTGTTGAATTTTGACACTGTTCTCGCTCCTCCATCATCTTATCCTTAATAGCTTTGCTACATAATTTTCGGTTCGAATTCATTGTTAGAATGAGAGTTTCATATTCTTGCAACTAGGGTTCTTGACAGGTAATCGACTCTTCCACACATAAGGTATAAATAGAGTTTTTAGAGATTTCAAACATCCTTGTGTAAGGAAGGAGATAATCATAAAAGGAAAAATTAAAATTCTGTTGCCTTATTTTCAAAATCGAGCCAATTCTTTCCTAACTAATAATTTGAAAATGTAAAGAAATAAAGAAAATGTGCAAATATGGAAAAACTTTTTGTTTTTCTGAAAAATGCAATAAAATTGCTGTGCAAAGTTAGAAATATCGAGTGTTCGCATTCTAGGAATGTTGCAGTGCAGGGCCTAGGCAGAATCCTTGCGCTAAACTCCACTCAGGGCATGTTGTTCCTGCTTGGGCGACTTATATATTTTAGGGGCGACGCCATCTTTGATAGCCTTCTTTTGCCTTTGTTTATCATACACCTTGATGCGTGAATGCCCTACCTTTGTCAGGGTTGATAAGGATTGATACATCGTATTAGAACTCAGTTGAATTGTTTGTGTGCCGCTTCCTCGGCTAATCAATTCAAAATGTGGTTGCGCATACGGTAGCCTAAAAATGCTGGCCACTATTGCTAGTGGTCCTCTGTTCTGTGAGCTATCGTCTTTCTCATGCAGTTCTGTTGTTTCACCCTTTCCCAACTGAAAAAAATTAGAAATTTCATGTTTAGTGTTGCAGGCTTATTACTCAAAATGCGGATTGGTTGAGAACTTTTGTCCTCGTTTTGGCTTTCATCACTAGAAACTTGCTAAATATCAATATTGAAACTCGTCGCTTCAACAGATTCATTAATTTCAGCTGCAAGAATGCCCAGGGTGGAGAACCTTTCCCAAGCTTCCTCTTGTTGCTGCAATCGCATCCTCTTTTATTCTTCGCTCACAACAAATTTTTCAAATTTAACTTCAAGAGTGGCCGGGGTGGAAAACCTTGCTTAAGCTTCTTTCTGTTGCTGCACGCATCTTTTGTTCTTCTTCGCTCACAACAACTTCCTCAATTTCAGCTTGAGGAATGGCCTGGGTGGCAAACTTTGCCCAAGCTTCTTCCTGTTGCTGTAAAATCGCATCCATTGCTCTTCTTCTTTTGCTATTGCACGTCCTAGAGCTTTGACCTCTTCATCTTGTTTTAGCATTGATAGCCTGAAATCTTTCCATGAGAGTTCACCGAAAAGTTCTATTACTAACGCCTCACTAAGCACTTTGGCCCTCAAATATGTATCTTCTGGTAGTGCATTGCTGACAGCACTTCATTGGGTTATAACCTTAGTTCTGCATGTTGGTTTCTGGGGTGAGAAAATGATGCCATTTTCTCTCAATCTTTTTTTTTGTTCCAGCTGTACTTCTTCTTCTCGAGTTGTATCCTTCAGAGATTGCTCATGATGAAACATTGATTGTCCAGGTTCATGACGCCTAGATTCCTCTGTATTCTTCTTACTGCTGTGATCCCCTTGTAGACCGTTTCGTCCTTGAAAATTTCTACTGTGATCTCCTCCAATATGCATCTGAGTCTCCCAGTTAGGCTGCGTTATATTGAAATCTGTATGTAGTTCCTCTGCATAGTCTGAATGCCGATATAGTCGTGTTTGTGGTGGTTGTACATTTTTGCTCCAATACTGATTTGCAAAGTGATTATATGCCATCTATTATGATTATTGCTTATGGTAATGTATTGGGACTCTTTCCCTGTTGGTTGACGTGTGCCTTGGATCTCGGTTCCCCTGAAACACAAGTTCAACCTTTTATCAATAAAAACTACTCTCGTCCTAATAATATTAATCCTAAATAATCAATCCCCAGCAACGGCGCCAAAATCTTTATCTGCTTGCTTTCTAGGTGCTAATATAATTTTACTGTAATTAACTAAGAGAAAACTTGTAACGGCCCAGTTCTTCATTCCGGTTTTCCAGGTATGTTCGATTGCTTTTTCTGTTGTTCGGTTGGGCCGTT